>OY740824.1:1408306-1458306 GCA_963514005.1 Raja brachyura
CCTCCCTCTCTCCCCTCTCTCCCTCTCTCTCCCTCCCTCCCTCTCTCTCTCTCCCTCTCTCCCTCTCTCCCTCTCTCCCTCTCTCCCTCTCTCCCTCCCTCCCTCCCTCTCTCTCCTCCCTCCCTCCCTCTCTCCCTCCCTCCCTCCCTCTCTCCTCTTTCTCTGTCCCTCTCCCTTCCTCTCTCTCGCTCACCGTCCAGTGCGGGTCGGCTCCATCTTGGCCGCGGCGTCATTTCCGGGCTGAGGCCGCCCCGCAGCCTGCGGGGCATCGGGTCAAGGCGGCGACGTCATTTCCGGGCTGATGCCCCTCTCTCCCCCCCCCCCCCCGCGTTGCGCGGTCTCTCTGTCTGCGGGCAACGGGACGGGGCCGTGACGTCATGTCCGGGCTGATGCCCCTCTCCCCCCCCCCGCGTTGCGCGGTTCCTCTGTCTGCGGGGCAACGGGCCGGGGCCGTGACGTCATGTCCGGGCTGATGCCCCTGCGCCGCGCGGTCTCTCTCTCTCTGTCTCCGGGGCAACGGGCAGCGGGCGGGATGAGCCGTGAGTACCCGGGCCGGGCCGGGCCGGACGCGGTGAGAGGCTCCGGTGGATCAGGGCGGGCGGGCGGGGCGGCGCTGGCTGGGGGGGGGGGGGGGTCCAGGCCGCGGCCTCGCTCGCACCCGGGAGACAGTGACTGGGCCTGGGGTTGGGGTTGGCGGAGCTCGGGGAGCCGGGCCTGGGCCTGGGGTCGGGCCTGCGCCCAACAACACGACCATCAATCTCGGCTGGGGCTGATGGATCTCTCTCTCTCTCTCTACATCTACGGTCAAATAGTAAACGACTGCGGGATAATGTACACAGACATCTCTCTATCTGTCTCTGTCTCTCCCTGTCTATCTCTCTCTTAGTCTCTCTCTATCTTTCTCCGTCTTGATAATTTGGTTCACTCCAGCTGGTGATCGGGGATCAGTATTGGTCTGAGGCTGGTCAGGGTTTGACTGGATAGGAGTAGTTAGTCTCAGTACCAAATGACCCACGGAACTCTTTTCTGGGTTTGAAGGGCTTTAAACTGGAGGGTATCTGGGGGCTAGATTCCAAAAATTTAGTGCTCGTTTCTGGATATTTATTATCAGTGGGTATGTGCCTAATTCCGCCCTACATGCGTTTGTTGGTGTTTTTCTCTGGGTACGGAGAATGTTCCGACAAAATTCCGCATGCAGGGCCTCTGTTGTATGTTTTTCCCATTTAATATAGCTATGATGACTGCTATACTTCACTACCATAAAGCACAATAGGCTGGATTACAGAAAAATATTTCACGCCAGATTCTCTCTCTCTCTCTCTCTCTCTCCTCTCTCTCTCTCTCTCTCTCTCTGTCTCTGTCTCTGTCTCTGTCTCTGTCTCTGTCTCTGTCTCTGTCTCTGTCTCTGTCTCTCTCTCTCTCTCTCTCTCTCTCTCTGTCTCTCTCTCTCTGTCTCTCTCTCTCTCTCTCTCTGTCTCTCTCTCTGTCTCTCTCTCTCTCTCTCTCTCTGTCTCTCTCTCTCTCTCTGTCTGTCTCTCTCTCTCTGTCTGTCTCTGTCTGTCTCTCTCTCTCTTTGTCTCTCTCTCTCTCTGCGTCTCTCTCTCTCTCTGTCTCTGGCTGTCTCCCTCTCTCTCTCTCTGCCTCTCTCTCTCTCTCCCTCTCCATCTCCACCTCCACGCTCGGCACCCGCCAGGTCAGTGCACCCCCCCTTCTCCCACTTGCCTCCTCTCCCCTCACATTCCCCCCCCTCCCCTCACAACCCCCCTGTCCCTTCTCTCCCTCCCCTCACTTCCACTGTCCTCATCCCCTTCCCCATTCCCCCATCTTGCCTACTCACCAACTCTCCCCTCCTTCCCCATCATATCACCCATCTCATTTCCCCATCCCCCGCCGCTCACCTCCCAATCCCTGCACTCCACCCCTCCCCCCCCCCCCCAAACACTTGTACTGTTCATGAGTTAGTAATGTCCTGTTTACCAGCTTGTTGACCCTCCCTGTTCCCCTCCTGCAGGGTTTAGGAGCCGTTGCTGTGGACGGAGATGTGAGTGGCCATTGAGGTGTCGGTGAGCCCCCCATCTGCTCGGTGTGCGGGGTGAGCTTTGAGGGGCTGAGCCTTGTTGGAGGACCACATGGCGGGGCACAACAAGGAGCAGCGTTATGAGTGCGACGTGTGTGGCAAGGCCTGCCCATGCCCGAGCAAGCTGGAGACCCACCGGCAGATGCACACGGGAGAACGACCCTTCGACTGCTCGGAGTACGAAAAGAGTTTCAAGACGGCCAATGTCCTGGAGACCCACTGGCGGGTTCACACGGGCGAGAAGCCATATGGCTGCTCCACCTGCGACAAGAGCTTTGCCGGGTTGTCGGGGCTGTGGCAGCACCGGCTGGTGCACAGCAGTGAGTGGCCCTTCACCTGCTCCGACTGCGGCAAAGGCTTCAAGTCGTCCAAGGGCCTGAAGGTGCACAGGCGCCTGCACACTGGGGAGTCCTACACCTGCAGCGACTGTGGCAAGGGCTTCACCAGGTCCAGCAACCTTCTGGAGCACCAGCGCACCCACACCGGCGAGCGCCCCTACACCTGTGCCCAGTGCGGCAAGGGCTTCACCCACTCTGGCCACCTGCTGGAGCACCAGCGCACCCACACCATCGAGCGCCCCTACACCTGTGCCCAGTGCGGCAAGGCCTTCACCCGCTCCGGCAGCCTGCTGGAGCACCAGCGCACCCACACCGGTGAGCGCCCCTACACCTGTGCCCAGTGCGGCAAGGGCTTTACCCACTCCAGCAGCCTGCTGAAGCACCAGCGCACCCACACCGGCGAGCGCCCCTACACCTGTGTCCAGTGCGGCAAGGGCTTCACCCAATCTGGCAACCTGCTGCTGCACCAGCGCACCCACACCGGCGAGCGCCCCTACACCTGTGCCCAATGCGGCAAGGGCTTCACCCAATCCGGCAACCTACTGATGCACCAGCGCACCCACACCGGCGATCGTCCCTACACCTGCGACCAGTGTGGCAAGGGCTTCACCCAATCCAGCAACCTGCTAGTGCACCGCCACACCCACACCGGCGAGCGCCCCTACACCTGTACCCAGTGCGGCAAGGGCTTCACCCAGTCCAGCTGCCTGCTGGAGCACCAGCGCACCCACACTGGTGAGCGTCCCTAAACCTGTACCCAGTGTGGCAAGGGCTTCTCCAACTCCTCCAGGCTGCTGTCCCACCAGCGGGTGCACGCCGGCGACAGTCCCATCCCCAGCCCGGTGTGTGGAGAGCGCTTTGCCACAGCCTCGCACGCCCTGTCTCACCAGCACGTGCACACCAGTGGCCAGCCCTACGACTGCCCGTACTGTGGTGAGGCATTTGACAGTTCGCGGGGGCTGCGCCAGCACCGGCGGGCCCACGTCGGCGAGCAGCGGCTCCCACTGTGACAAGGGAGCATGGGGGGTGCGAGAGCACCAGCGGTTACACACCAGAGAGAGACCCTTTGTGTGCACGGATTATGGCAAGAGTTTCCCCCACATGTCCAGCCTGTGGCAGCACCAGCGTACCCACAGTGGTACGCGTAACTTCCCCTGCCCGCCCTGGGGTAAAGGCTTCACCCGCCATGACCACCTGCTCGAGCAAAGGCGAGTCCACACCGGCCAGTGCCCATTTACCTGCCCTCTCCGTGGCAAGGCCTTTACCCGCTCCTCCAGCCTGCTGGCACACTGCGATGTGGATAGATAGGCGCTGTTCAGGTAGAGACAAAATGATAGAAGGAATGGGTAAAGTTTCTTGTCGAGGCCCTCCTCAGTCTCGACCCGAAATGTCACCCAGTCCTTCTCTCCAGAGATCCTGCCTGTACCGCTGAGTTACTCAAGCATTTTGTGTCCTTTTTTTGTAAAACAGCATCTGCAGTTCCTTGTTTTTATACCATTCTGGTTAACTGAATGCAATACTCCAAATGCTTCCTGACCAATGTCCCTTAAAGCTGCGCATATACATTCCGCTCCCCTTATCTCACATCCTTTTATCTCCTTATTTTCTCTCGCCTCTGTCACTTCACTCATCTGCTGATCACCCCCTCATCTGTTAACATCGTGTCAGTCTGAAGAAGGGTCCTGACCCAAAATGTCACCTATCCACGTTCCCCACAGATGCTGCCTGACCCGCTGAGTTACTCCAGCACTCTGAAACGTCACCTATCCATGTTCTCCACAGAAGCTGCCTGACCCGTTGAGTTACTGTAGCACTTCATATTAGAGTCACAGAGTGATACAGTGTGGAAACAGGACCTTCGGCCCCACTTGCCCACACCGACCAACATGTCCCGGCTACACGAGTCCCACCTGCCTGCATTTGGTCCATATCTCTCCAAACTTGGCCGATCTATGTACCTGTCTATAACTGTTTCTTAAATGTTGGGATAGTCCCAGCCTCAACTACCTCCTCCGGCAGCTTGTTCCATATACTCTCTGTTGAAAAGTTACCCCTCAGATTCCTATTAAATCTTTTCCCCTTCACCTTGAAGCCATGTCCTCTGGTCCTCGATTCCCTCACTCTGGGCAAGAGATTCAGTGTATCTAACTAAATTGTGTTCTATGCAAGATTCCAGCATCTGCAGTTTCTTGACTCTCCCTCACCTATATCCACCTATCAATTCTGAAGAAGGGTCTCGACCTGAAACATCACCCATTCCTTCTTTCTAGTGATGCTGCCTGTCCCTTGAATTACTCCAGCATTTTGTATCCACCTATCGCTTGCCAGGCTTTGTCTAGCCCCCATCTCTCCTTTCAACTTTCTCCACCCTCCACACCAAACAGTCTGCAGAAGGATCCTGACCTAGAATGTTGCCTGTCCATGCTCTCCAGAGGTGCAAGTTACTCCAGGAGAGTGTGTCTCTTTTTGTAAACCAGCATCTGCAGTTCCTTGTATCTAGACTATGCATGCATATCACTCCATACTTGCGCTCGGTCCGCCAAGGCCTGTTGAATCTCCCGTTTGCCAACAACTTTAATTCCCCTTAACACTCCCACGCTGAAGTCCTGGTGTCTGTCACGACCCCAACTCTTTTTTCCAGCTGCCCCCCCCCCCCCTCCCCACCACCCCCGACTCCATTAGTCCAAAGAGGGGTCCAGACCCGATGCGTCACCTGACCATTCCCCTCCAAAGTACCGGTAGAACTCAGCAGGTCAGCCATCCGTGGTGGGAAACAGATGGAGAAGCGTTCCTAATATAAGCCCTCCTTGGCCCTGTCGAGGAGCAGACAATCAACAGTACCAGCATCTTCTCACTCATACTGTACCAAGTGAAAATGCAAAAGTGAGCCAAGCTGCACACAGCCGACGGCTCACAGTACCAGCTGGCTGCCACTGGCCCAAAAACGTAAAGGAATTTTAAATTGTTTTTTTAAAAGGAAGTTTTAACGCATTTGTGCCTTGTGAAACAAATAAAGCATGTTTTTCCTGACGTGACTGTGTTCTTCGAAATTCTTCAGAATTCATGTTGTACTATCAATAATGAAAGAAAATGCCAACCATCTCCGGAAATGATAAGAAATTATTCTTACCTCCATGCATATCTGTAGCCGTAGGGCAGTCGGACACCTCCCCACTACTTCAAAGACAGGCCCTGCACAAGGCAATATCATTTGGCCGCTGTTGTATTTTATTTATTTAAATGGATTTGATTAGATTAGGAAATGTTTCCTTTCCTACAAGGGTCTTTCCTCTGAGGAGTTTCTATAGCAACATGCCCACTCTTGCCTTTATGACGAGACTAATGATTTCTACTGCAAGGTGTGACTGACAAATAATGGATTAGCTGTACAAAATAAGATCCATTGATTCAATTGTGGTCAAATCCTAGTGAATACTGTCTCCTTTTTCTAATGCAGCAGTCACAGATGTTGCAGAAGAAAATGGGCAATTATTATACACACTGCACAACATACTTTTTTGATCACAAACAATGTTACATTTTGTTTCAGACTATTCACCAAACCTCACTATTTGAAGCCATTTCAGCCTTCAATGGTGAACATTGCTTCTTCTTTCGTGTGGTGTGCACAGCCTAAAGTTGTTGGACAACTTGTTCTATTTGATCTTCCGTTTGTGCACGTTGAGTTGATTGCATTAGTCAAAACAGGGCGGACCACGTGAAGGTTGCAATCTTCCACCCCATGAACATTGCTTATCTCTGCTGATAGAAACTTTTAGCTGGTTACTATCCAAGAGACAATAGATGCAGGAGTAGGAGTAGGCCATTTGGCCCTTCGAGCCAGCACTGCCATTCAATGTGATCATGGCTGATCACCCCCAATCAGAACCCTGTTCCTGCCTTCTCCCCATCTCCCCTGACTCTGCTATTTTGAAGAGCCCTATCTAGCTCCCTCTTGAAAGCATCCAGAGAACCTGCCTCCACCGGCCTCTGAGGCAGAGAATTCCACAGACTCACCACTCTCTGTGTGAAAAAGTGTTTCCTCGTCTACGTTCTAAATGGCTTACTCCATATTCTTAAACTGTGGGCCCTGGGTCTGGACTCCCCCAACATCGGGAACATGTTTTCTGCCTCCAGCATGTCCAAGCCATTAACAATCTTACATGTTTCAATAAGATCCCCTCTCATCCTTCTAAACTCCAGAGTATACAAGCCCAGCCCAGCACAGCATCACACAGGACGACTGGTCCTCAAATGTAATATTCCACCACTCACCCATAGCCCCCAACTACGCAGGCACAGCTCATTTCTCCTCATCCCCAGCACTCCCCTCCTCCTCTTCACCCTCCCTCTTCAATCTCTAGGGAGGGAGGGGGTAGATAGGGAGGGGGCCGAATGGGAGGGTGAGGAGGTAGATTGGGAGAGAGGGGGTTAAAGAGGAAGGGGGTATAGTGGGGGTGGGCAGAGATGGAGGGAGTGGGGGAGGGAGGAAGCGTAGAGAGGGTGAGAGTGAGGGTAGATCGGGAGGGGGCAGCTTCCTCCCCCACCTCTCCCCATCTCCCTCCTCTACATGTAGAGAGTGGGAGAGAATTTTCTCTGCTTTTGTATGTAATTTTTGTATGCAATCATTTTCTCTCCTTCACTCACTCTTTCAGCCCCCCCCCCCCCCTCTTCTCTCTCTCTCTCTCTCCCTCCCTCCCATCTCTCAGGGGGAGAGAGATGGTGAGAGAGAAGGGGGAGAGAGAGGGGGGGAAAGAGTGGGGGGAAAGAGTGAGGGTGAGAAATTATGCTTTTTTTTGCTTTTATTAATGCATTTCATCGTCTAATTGTTGCTTTTTGGCTCAAAAAGTTTCACTCTAAACCATTCAGTTCCAAGCATAAATACACAAATATATTATATCTGTCGCTGAGCACCCACAAAAATATCTAGCAATAATGCTTTTTGGTACAGAGGTTTTGTACATTGGCGTCAGGCCTGTGTTTTAGGCCCCAGGCCTGTGCTCCAGGCTTTGCCTAAAGTTCTGGGTTTCCGAGCCTGTGTTTCGTTGACTTCAGGGCTGTTTTATTGGCTCCGGGCCTGTGTAGTGGGCTTTTGCCTAAGTTCTGGAACTTCCGACCTGTGTTTTGTCGGCCCCAGGCTTGTGTTATAGGCCCCTGGCCTGTGTCATAGGATCCAGGCTTGTGTCATTTGCCCCAGGCCTGTATCAGAGGCATCAGGCCCATGTCATTGACCCCAGGTCTGTGTCATATGCTCCAGGCCTGTGTCATAGGCCCCAGAACTGTGTCGTAGGCTCCAGGCCTGTGTTATAGGCTCTGGGCATGTTTTGTAAGCTCTGGGCCTGTGGTGTAGGCTCCGGGCCTAAATTCTGGGCCACAAGACTGTCTTATAGGCTCCGAGGGCTGTCTGATCACCCTCTCCATCAGGCTATCAGCACAGAGCAGAGACACCCTCCTGTCTCCCCCTCACTCTCTCCTCCCCCTCACAGCCTCCCCAATGTCTCTCTCTCCACACCATCTCTCCCCCCTCTCACTCCACCATCTTTCTCTCCCCCCTCTCTCCCCACTCTATCTCTCCCCACTCTCTTTCATCCCTCTTTCTCTCCCCCTCTATATTTCCCTCCCCCCTCTCTCTCACCCCCTACTCTCTCTGTCTCCCCCCCCCCCTCTCCCGTCACCCCTTTGCTCCACATGGAAAACAACTCCTAGCATCCATCCAGCCAACTGAGCCAAAAGCACACTGGATAGCTACCTAGTGGTCACAGGAGTGGAAGGCAACCTCATCTCCATTAGACAGCTACATCTCTTCATCAGATCAAAGCTGTCCAGCGTCTGACCTCCCCAGAGGCGCATGGGTGAAGCTCAACAGACTTGGCACCGGAGAATTGAGAGTTTCAATGCCAAGATGTGGAGATTCTGACTCTGCCAGAGCCAATAGACAATAGGTGTAGGAGTAGGCCATTCGGCCCTTCAAGCCAGCATCATCATCCCCAAACAGTACACCGTTGCTGCCTTCTCCCCATATCCCCTGAATCGGCTATCTTTAAAAGCCCAATCTCGCTCTCTCTTGAAAGTATCCAGAGAACCGACCTCCACCACCTTTTGAGGCAGATAATTCCACAGACACACAACTCTCTGGAAGAAAAAGTGTTTCCTCATCTCCGTTCTAAATGGCCTACCCCTTATTCTTAAACTGTGGTCCCTGGTTCTGGACTCCCACAACACCGGCAACATGTTTCCTGCCTCTAGCATGTCCAATCCCTTAATAATCTTATATGTTTCAAGAAGATTCCCTCTCATCCTTCTAAATTTCAGAGTATTCAAGCCCAGCCGCTCCATTCTTGCAGCATAAGACAGTCCTGCCATCGCGGGATTTAACCTGGTGAACCTCTGCTGCAGTCCCTCAATGGCAAGAATGCCCCTCCTCAAATTAGGAGACCACAACTGCACACAATACTCCAGGTGTTGTCTCACTAGGGCCCTGTACAACTGCAGAAGGACCTCTTTGCTCCTATACTCAACTCCTCTTGTTATGAAGGCCAACATAAAGTTGGCAATATATTAATCTGATGAACGTTTGTAAACTATGAATATAGGCAATCTTTGATTGTGTTAATAATCTGTATGTTTATTTTGATCATTTTGAATTTAAAGTATTTGTATAATTAAAAACAAAGTTTGGTAATCATCTGCACTGCAGGCCCCTCCAATTTGTGGTCAACACTCCCACCGTGTGGCGATCCGCTGTACTACAGGCCCGTCCGATCTGTGGTCAACACTCCCACCGTGTGGTGATCCGCTGTACTACAGGCCCGTCCGATCTGTGGTCAACACTCCCACCGTGTGGTGATCCGCTGTACTGCTGGCCAGGCCAATTATGTCGGTGGGAGTGGGGGGTTACACAAAAAGCTGGAGAAACTCAGCGGGTGCAGCAGCATCTAAGGAGCGAAGGAGATAGGCGACGTTTCGGGTCGAGACCCTTCTTCAGACTCGGTGGGAGTGTTGTCCACATACCAGACGAGCCTGCAGTGCAGTGGATCACCACACGGTGGAAGTGTTGACCACAGATTGGCCGAGCCTGCAGTGCAGCGGATTACCACATGGTGGGAGTGTTGACCACAAACTGGAGCAATTTATTAGATGAATTCAATGCACATTGGAAATTGCTGTCTAAAAATTAGATTTAATTGTGCTCTTTACTGCAAAATCGTTCGTTATTCCTCTTTGGCCCATTTCCCTTTCCCGTAATACACCCATTCACTCGATGCCCACATTTGTAGATGCTCTGAAACCTGGGAAACAGAAAAATAGGTGCAGGAGTTGACCATAACGCCATTGGTGTGAATATTGAAGACAGACACAGATTGGTGACATTTCAAAGTTAATGTGAACTAGTCATTAACCACTTGTGTGAAATGGTTAATGATAACTACCCTAAGCAACGCATGAAGGACGTTCAGGTAAAAGGAAGCTGTGTGTGATGTGTAGAGTGGTTATTGATTGAGCTTTGGACTGGACAGATAGTTGTATATGGATGCTCTTGCTCAAAACACACAAAGTGGTGGAGTAACTCAACGGGTCAGGCAACATCACTGGATAACGTGGATAGGTGACGTTTCACAGAGTGCTGGAGTAACCCAGTGGGTCAGGCAGCATAGAAACATAGAAACAAAGAAAATAGGTGAAGGAGTAGGCCATTCGGCCCTTCAAGCCTGCACTGCCATTCCATATGATCATGGCTGATCATTCAACTCAGTATCCTCCACCTGCCTTCTCTCCATACTCCCTGATCCCTTTCGCCACAAGGGACACATCTAACTCCCTCTTAAATATAGCCAATGAACTGGCCTCAACTACCTTCTGTGGCAGATAATTCCAGAGACTAACCACTCTCTGTGTGAAAAATGTTTTTCTCATCTCGGTCCTAAAGGAATTCCCCCTTATCCTTATACTGTGACCTCTTGTTCTGGACCTCCCCAATATCGGGAACAATCTTCCTGCATCTAGCCTATCCAACCCCTTAAGAATTTTGTTAGTTTCTATAAGATCCCCCCTCAGTCTTCTAAATTCTAGCGAGTACAAGCCAAGTCTATCCAGTCTTATTTGACCGCCGGTCCCCTGCTATTTCCGGCAGATTATTTATGTCTTCCTTAGTGAAGACAGAACCAAAGTAGTTATTCAATTTGTCTGCCATATCCTTGTTCCCCAATGATCAAGTCACCTGTTTACCAGGGTAGCATCTGTGGGGAACATGGATCGGTGGCGTTTCAGAGTGCTGGTGTAATTCAGCAGGTCAGGCAGCATCTCTGGTCAAAGGGCAAAGATGATGTATCAGGTCTGATGAAGGGTCGTGACTCAAAAACACGGCCCCTATCCACATGTTCTACATAGACAGACACAAAATGCTGGAGTGACTCAGCGGGGCAGGCAGCATCTCTGGAGTGAAGGAACCTTCTTCAGACTGAGAGTCACAGGAGAGGGAGACACAGAGATGAGGAAGTGTAAGGTATTACTCCAGCACTCTGTATTATCTGAATGGTGTCAGGTTAGGGAAATGGGAAGCGCAACGAGACCTGGGTGTCCTTGTACATCAGTCACTGAAAGCAAGCACGCAGGAACAGCAGTCACTGAAGAAGCTAATGGCATGTTGGCCTTCATACGGCGAGGAGTTGAGTTTAGGCGCAAGGAGGTCCTACTACAGTTGTACAGGCCCCCCGCGACACCACAACTGGAGTATTGTGTGCAGTTTTGGTCTCCTAATTTGAGGATGGATATTCTTGGTATTGAGGGAGTGCAGCACAGAAACAGAGAAAATAGGTGCAGGAGCCTGCACCGCCATTCAATGTGATCATGGCTGATCATCCATCTCAGTATCCCTAACATGCCTTCTCTTCATACCCCCTCATCCCTTTAGCCACAAGGGCTACATGTAACTCGCTCTTAAATATAGCCAATGAACTTGCCTCAACCACCTTCTCTGACAGAGAATTCCACAGATTCACCACCCTCTGTGTGAAAAATAATTTTCTCATCTCGGTCCTAAAAGACTTCCCCTTATCCTTAAACTGTGACCCCTTATTCTGGACTTCCCCAACATGGGGAACAATCTTCCTGCATCTAGCCTGACCCACCCCTTAAGAATTTTGTAAGTCTCTATAAGATCCCCCCTCAATCTCCTAAATTCCAGCGAGTAGAAGCCGAGTCCATCCAGTCTTTCTTCATATGAAAGTCCTGACATCCCAGGAATCAGTCTGGTGAACCTTCTCTGTACTCCCTCATATGTTCACAAGGTTAATTCCTGGGATGAAGGTGGGACTGACATATGTTGAAAGAATGGGTCGACTGTGTTTGTATTCTCTGGAATTCAGAAGGATGGGCGGGTATCTTACAGAATCATATAAAATTAGTGATGGATTGGACAGGGTGGATGCGGGAAACATGTTCACCATGCAGGGGGAGTCCAGAAATGTTAAGCTTCATTTCTTAAAACAGACAACTCACAATAATTTAGATCAACCAACACAAGCTTTACTGATCATTTAGCCGGTGAGAGTGCCAGGGGATACAAAGTCAAGTATGCAACACATACTTAACCCTCCTGGGCCATCACTCTAATGAACAAAGACATACAGCATATTTTTATAGTATTTTGGTAACGTAGTCACATGTTCATACATAGTTGGAGCAAGGACGTCTAACACATCAATCACAGAATATACCCATTCAAAGCATTCATGTCACTAACACAATACTTCTCATGCTATGGTTATATCGGTCACAAACTTTAGTTACAAACCCCAAAACAACAGGAACTTAGTCAAATTTCTATCATCTACAGTACCTTCTTAAATAATGCAAGGATTTTTATCAATTACCCACAGAGGTTCCTGTTTACAGAGACCCAACTACAAAGGAAACCCATCATCTCTCAAGGCTTCTGTTGACAGAAGCCAGCACCTTCTCAGGAAACAAATCCACTCCCACCATTGTCAATATGTTTTGCATCGGCACAACAGGAAGCAGCTTGGATGCAGTTTGAATGCTGGCCTCCAATTACCTGATCACCCAGCCCTTCCACAGCACAGAATTACAAAGCTTCAGAACTCAAAATCCAAAGAAGTCAAATTAATATTTACTTAATAAAATACCTTACATTATAATTTATATTATATAACTAGGATATTATCAGAACCAGGGACCACCGTTTAAGAATAACGGGTAGGTCATATAGGACTGAGATGAGGAAAAACCTTTTCAACCAGAGAATTGTGAATCTGTGGAATTCCCTGCCACAGAAGGCAGTGGAGGCCAATTCACTGGATGTTTTCAAGAGAGTTAGTTCAGTTCACATTTACTGTCACATGCACCAATTAAGGTACAGTTATATTTGAGTTACCACACAGCCATACTAAGTAAAAAGCAACAAGACACACAGCCACATAAAATAAAAATTAACAGAAACATCCACCACAGCGGAATCCACATTCCTCACTGTGATGGAAGGTAATAAAGTTCAATCATTTTCCTCGTTTGTTCACCCGTTGTCGGGGCTGTTGAACCCTCCGCAGTCGCCACTGCCGATGGTCCGATGTTCGAAGTCCTCGCGTCAGGATGACCGAAACTCCGGCATCGGGAAGGATTGGAACACTCCGCAGCAAGGAGCTCCCGAGTCGGCCTCTTCTTACCGGAGACCGTGGGCTTCACGGTGTTAAAGTCCACAGGCCCCGAGGTTCGAGCTCCTCACGGGCGATCCTCGGCAAAGGAGAAAAATCGCATCTCCGTCGAGGCAAGTGACTGAAAAAAGTTTCCCCCAATTCCCCCTCCCCCCCCCATGTAAAACAAACCTAGAAACACTAAAACATACCTTTAAAACATACTTAAAATACGGGAAGCGGTGACTCGATTAATCCTGACGCCTTTGGCCAGCGAGAAGACAGAGCAATGATGAAGAGATGGCCCACGAGGGAGGGGGGGAATGTCCGTTTATTTTGGATAATTCAATGTTCATGTCGGCCGGTGGACGGGAAGCGGTGACTCTGGATTAATCCTGACGCCTTTCGCCAGCGAGAAGAAGACAGAGGAATGACAAAGAGATGGCCCTCGATGGGAGATGTCTCCTTAATTTGAATAATTCAATGCTCATGTCATTGGGCTACAAGCTTTGAGGTGCTGTCCCTCCAGTTTGCGTGTCACCTCACTCTGGCAATGGAGGAGGCCCAGGATGGACAAATCAGTGTGGGAATGGTAAGGGGTTAAAATGGTTGCCAACCGGGAGACCCAGCAGGCCTTGGCGGACCGAGCGCAAGTGAAGGGTGAAATGCACGCCTAGTCTAGATACAAGGAACTGCAGATGCTGGTTTACAAAAAGAGACACACTCTCCTGGAGTAACTGACACCTCTGGAGAGCATGGACAGGCAACATTCTAGGTCAGGATCCTTCTTCAGATTGCTTGGTGTGGGGGGTGGAGGAAGTTGGAAAGCAGAGGTGGGAGTGGCCGCCTTAGATTCCCTTCCCTCTACAGATGCGGCCTGACCCACTGAGTTCATCCTGCTCTGAAGGGAATGGACAGACGACGTTTTGAGTCAGGACCCTTCTTCCAACTGAGTGGAGAGTGTGGGGGGGGGGGGGGGGGGGGGAGGAAGCTGGAAAAGAGAGATGGGGGCTGGACAAAGCCTGGCAAGTGATAGGTGGATACAAAATGCTGGAGTAATTCAGCGGGACAGGCAGCATCACCAGAGACAAGGAATGGGTGACGTTTCAGGTTGAGGCCCTTCTTCAGAAGTGATAGGTGGACATAGGTGAGGGAGACACAAGAAACCCCAGACTGGGGGAATCGAGGACCAGAGGACATGGGTTCAAGGTGAAGGGGGAATGATTTAATAGGAATCTGAGGGGTTTCTTTTCAACAGAGGGTGGAGGGTGTATGGAACAAGGTGCCGGTGGAGGTAGTTGAGGCTGGGACTATCCCAACATTTAAGAGAGAGTTATAGACAGGTACATAGATAGGCCAGGTTTGAAGGGATATGGACCAAATGCAGGCGGGTGGGACTAGTGTAGCCGGGACATGTTGGTCGGTGTGGGCAAGTTGGGCCGAAGGTACTCTTTCCACACTGTTTCACTCTATGACTCTAACACGAAGTGCTGGAGTAACTCAGCGGGTCAGGCAGCATCTGTGGGGAACATGGATTGGTGACATTTCGGGTAAGGACCCTTCTTCAGACTGACACAATGTTAACAGATGAGGGGGTGATCGGCAGATGAGTGAAGTGACAGGGGCGAGAAGAAATAAGGAGATAAAAGGATGTGAGATAAGGAGAGAGGAATGTATATGTGCAGCTTTAAGGGACATTGGTCAGGTAGCACTTGGAGTATTGCATACAGTTCTGGTCACTCCATTACAGGACTGATGCGGAGGCTTTGGGGAAGGTGCAGAGATGGTTAACCAGAATGGTTTCAAAACAAGGAACTGCAGATGCTGGTTTACAAAAAAGGACACAAAATGCGGGAGTAACTCAGCGGGTCAGGCAGCATCTCTGGAGAGAAGCAGTGGGTGACATTTCGGGTCGAGGCTGAGGAAGGTCTCGACAAGAAACATTACACATTCCTTCCATCATTTTGTCTCTACCTAAACAGCGCCTATCCACGTGGCGGTGGGTGCGCCGGTGCTGCCACAGGCTGGTCATGCGGGTGAAACCCTTGCCACACACAACGCACACAAACGGTCTCTCTCTGCTGTGTATCTGCTGGTGCTCCCACAGCCCCCATGGTCCCTTGTCACAGTGGGAGCAGCTGCTCGCCGACGTGGGCCCGCCGGTGCTGCCGCAACCCCCGCGCGCTGTCAAACGCCTCACCACAGTACGGGCAGTCGTAGGACTGGCCACTGGTGTGCATGAGCTGGTGAGACGGGGCATGCGAGGCATTGGCAAAGCGCTCTTGACACACCGGGCTGGGGATGGGACTGTCGCCGGCGTGCACCCGCTGGTGGGACAGCAGCCTGGAGGAGTTGGAGAAGCCCTTGCCGCACTGGGCACAGGTCTAGGGACGCTCGTCGGTGTGGGTGCGCTGGTGCACCAGCAGGTTGCTGGAGTGGGTGAAGCCCTTGCCGCACTGCGTGCGGGTGTGGGGGCGCACACCGGTGTGGGTGCGTTGGTGCACCAGCAGGTTGCTGGATTGTGTGAAGCCCTTGCCACACTGGGCGCAGGTGTAGGGGCGCTCGCCGGTGTGGG
Organism: Raja brachyura; assembly: GCA_963514005.1. The sequence continues at coordinate 1,423,946 of OY740824.1, forward strand.
TGCGCTGGTGGTCCAGCAGGTTGTCAGAGCGGGTGAAGCCTTTGCCGCACTGGGTGCAGGTATAGGGGCGCTCGCCGGTGTGGGTGCGCTGGTGCACCAGCAGGTCCCTGGATTGGTTGAAGCCTTTGCCACACTGGGCGCAGGTGTAGGGGCGCTCGCCGGTGTGGGTGCGCTGGTGCATCAGCAGGTTGCTGGATTGGGTGAAGCCCTTGCCGCACTGGGCACAGGTGTAGGGGCGCTCACCGGTGTGGGTGCGCTGGTGCTTCAGCAGGTTGTTGGAGCGGGTGAAGCCCTTGCCGCACTGAGCACAGGTGTAGGGGTGCACGCCGGTGTGGGTGCACTCGTGCATCAGCAGGTTGCTGGAGTAGGTGAAGCCTTTGCCACACTGGGTGCAGGTGTAGGGGTGCATGCCGGTGTGGTTGTGCTGGTGCACCAGCAGACTGCTGGATTGTGTGAAGCCCTTGCCGCACTGGCCACAGGTGTAGGGGCGCTCGCCGGTGTGGGTGCGCTGGTGCTGCAGCAGGCCGCTGTACTGGGTGAAGCCCATGCCACAGTCGCTGCAGGTGAAGGGCTGCTCCCCGGTGTGCAACCGACTGTGCACCTTCAGGTCTGTGGACGATTTGAATCCTTTGCCGCAGTTGGAGCAGGTGAAGGGCCGCTCACTGCTGTGCACCCGCTGGTGCACCCGCAGCCCCGACAACTGGGTAAAGCTCTTGCCGCATGTGGAGCAGCAAAAGGGCTTCTCGCCCGTGTGCACCCGCCGGTGGGTCTCCAGCTTGCTCGGGCTCCGGCAGTCCTTGCCACACACGTCGCAATCATAACACTTCTCCTTGTGCCCCATCATGTGGTCCTCCATCGAAGCTCAGCCCGCACACCGAGCAAATGGGGGGCTCACCGGCGCCCTGGCCACCCTCAATGGCCTCTCACGTCCCCATCTCTCCGGCCACGGCAACGGCTCCTAAACCATGCAGGAAGGGAAAAGAGGATCAACAAGCTGGGAAACAGAACATTACTAGCACATATTGGAGCGTTTATGGTGGAAACCGTTATATAATTCTGCGCGGCACACTGCGCCGGTACAGTTGCTGCGTCTCCACCATAGACCCAGGGTCGATCCTGGCTATGGGTGCTGTCTGTGCGGAGATTGTACGTTCTCTCCTTGACCTGCATGGATTTTTACTCTGGGTGTTCCGGTTTCCTCCAACATTTCAAAGGCGTTCAGGGTTGTAGATTCTCGACCCAAAACGTCGCCTATCTCCTTCGCTCCTTAGATGCTGCTGCACCCGCTGAGTTTATCCAGCTTTTTGTGTAACCCCCAGGGTTGTAGATGAATCGGCCTCCACAAAATCCGTGGGTCGAAAGACCTGTTATTTCCATGCTGCATCTCTAAACTAAACTAGAGAAGGGTGTCGACCCAAAACGCCACCCATTCCTTCTCTCCACAGATGCTGCCTGACCCGCTGAGTTACTCCAGCACCTTGTCATAGAGTCATGGAGTGATACAGCGTTGGAAAGAGGCCCTTCGGCCCAACTCGTACCCGCACTCCTAGATCCCTCGGCACCACACATTTCGCAAGGCTCAGAGTTGTACAGAGTCCTAGTGAGACCACACCTGGAGTACTGTGTGCTGTTTTGGTCGCCTAATTTGAGGAAGGACATTCTTGCTATTGAGGGAGAGCAGCGTAGGGTTACATGGTTAATTTTCGGGATGGCGGGACTGTCATATGCTGGGAGAATGTAGTGGCTGGGCTTGTCCTCTGGAATTTAGAAGGATGAGGGGATCTTATTGAAACATACAAGATTGTTAAGGGTTTGGACACGCTAGAAGCAGGAAACATGTTTCCGATGCTGATGGAGTCGGGAACCAGGGGCCACAGTTTAAGAATAAGAGGTAAGCAATTTAGAATGGAGAGGAGGAAACACTTTTTCTCACGGAGAGTTGTGAGTGGAGAATTCTCTGCATCAGAGGGCGGTGGAGGCCGGTTCTCTGGATACATTCAAGAGAGAGCCCGATAGTGCTCTCAAAGATCGTGGAGTCAAGAGATATGGGGAGAAGGCAGGAATGGGGTACTGATCCTGGATGATCAGCCATGATCACATTGAATGGCGGTGTGTTGGCTCAAAGGGCCGAATGGCCTACTCATGCACCTGTTGTCATTTGTTTATTGCCCCAGCGCCCCGCCATTCACAGCGAAGATCCTGCCCTGGTTTGACCTCCTAAACTGCAACACCCTCCCCACCCCCAAACAAAGTGACCTCAGCTCTGTTGCTCCCTCCCCCTCCTCCCCACCCCCACACAGTGTGAACCCCACCAGGCTCCCACCCCCTTCCTTGACCCACTTGACCCCTCTCTCTCCCCCCCCAGTTCCCTGCGCCCCCCATGGCACCAAACCCACTCCCCCTTGAATCCCTCCCCCTCCCTTTGCTCCCCCCGCCACTCACTTCACCCATTTTCCAACCCCCAGCCTCACACCCCCTCCCTCCCTCCCTCCCCGGACTGTCTCCTCTCTGTATCTTTCTCTCTCCCCCTTTCTCGCTCTCACCGTCCACTGCGGGTCGGCTCCATCTTGGCCGTGGCGTCATTTCCGGGCTGAGGCCGCCCCGCAACCTGCGGGGCAACGGGGCCGGGGACGTCATGTCCGGGCTGTTGCCCCTCTCCCCCCCCCCCCCCCCCCGCGTTGCGCGGTCTCTCAGTCTGCGGGGCAACGGGCCGAGGCCGAGGCCGGGCACGTGACGTCATGTCCGGGCTGTTGCCCCTCTGCCCCGCCGCGTTGCGCGGTTTCTCTGTCTGCGGGGCAACGGGCCGGGGACGTGACGTCATGTCCGGGCTGTTGCCCCTCTGCCCCGCCGCGTTGCGCGGTTTCTCTGTCTGCGGGGCAACGGGGACGGGGCCGCGACGTCATTTCCGGGCTGATGCCCCTCTCCCCCCCCCCCCGCGTTGCGCGGTCTCTCTGTCTGCGGGGCAACGGGCCGCGGTCGTGACGTCATGTCCGGGCTGATGCCCCTGCGCCGCGCGGTCTCTCTCTCTCTCTGTCTCCGGGGCAACGGGCAGCGGGCGGGATGAGCCGTGAGTACCCGGGCCGGGCCGGGCCGGACGCGGTGAGAGGCTCCGGTGGATCAGGGCGGGCGGGGCGGGCGCGCTGGCTGGGGGGGGGGGGGGGGTCCAGGCCGCGGCCTCGCTCGCACCCGGGAGACAGTGACTGGGCCTGGGGTTGGGGTTGGGGTTGGCGGAGCTCGGGGAGCCGCAACTCTCTCTCTACTGTCAAATAGTCAACAACGTCTGCGGGATAATGTACACACACATCTCTCTTTATGGCTCTCTCTATCTGTCCATCTCTATCTCTCCCTGTCTCTCTATCCCTGTCTATAAATCTATCTCTCTATCCCTCTCCATCTCCATCTCTCTATCCCTCTCTCTCTCTATCTATCTCTCTCTCTCAATCTATATCTACATATCTCTATCTACCTATCTCTATCTCTCTATCCCTCTCTCTCTCTCTATCCCTCTCTCTCTCTCTCTCTATCTCTCTCTCTCTCAATCTATATCTACATATCTCTATCTACCTATCTCTATCTCTCTATCCCTCTCTCTCTCTCTCTATCCCTCTCTCTCTCTCTCTCTATCTATCTCTCTCTCAATCTATATCTACATATCTCTATCTACCTATCTCGATCTCTCTATCCCTCTCTCTCTCTCTCTATCCCTCTCTCTCTATCTATCTCTCTCTCTCAATCTATATCTACATATCTCTATCTACCTATCTCGATCTCTCTATCCCTCTCTCTCTCTCTCTATCCCTCTCTCTCTATCTATCTCTCTCTCTCTCAATCTATATCTACATATCTCTATCTACCTATCTCTATCTCTCTATCCCTCTCTCTCTCTCTATCCCTCTCTCTCTCTCTCTCTATCTCTCTCTCTCTCAATCTATATCTACATATCTCTATCTACCTATCTCTATCTCTCTATCCCTCTCTCTCTCTCTCTATCCCTCTCTCTCTCTCTCTCTATCTATCTCTCTCTCAATCTATATCTACATATCTCTATCTACCTATCTCTATCTCTCTCTCCCTCTCTCTCTCTCTCTATCCCTCTCTCTCTCTCTCTATCTCTCTCTCTCTCTCTCAATCTATATCTACATATCTCTATCTACCTATCTCTATCTCTCTATCCCTCTCTCTCTCTCTCTATCCCTCTCTCTCTCTCTCTATCTATCTCTCTCTCTCAATCTATATCTACATATCTCTATCTACCTATCTCTATCTCTATCCCTCTCTCTCTCTATCCCTCTCTCTCTCTCTCTATCTATCTCTCTCTCTCTCAATCTATATCTACATATCTCTATCTACCTATCTCTATCTCTCTATCCCTCTCTCTCTCTCTCTATCCCTCTCTCTCTCTCTCTATCTATCTCTCTCTCTCTCAATCTATATCTACATATCTCTATCTACCTATCTCTATCTCTCTATCCCTCTCTCTCTCTCTCTATCCCTCTCTCTCTCTCTCTCTATCTATCTCTCTCTCAATCTATATCTACATATCTCTATCTACCTATCTCGATCTCTCTATCCCTCTCTCTCTCTCTCTATCCCTCTCTCTCTATCTATCTCTCTCTCTCAATCTATATCTACATATCTCTATCTACCTATCTCGATCTCTCTATCCCCCTCTCTCTCTCTCTATCCCTCTCTCTCTATCTATCTCTCTCTCTCAATCTATATCTACATATCTCTATCTACCTATCTCTATCTCTCTATCCCTCTCTCTCTCTCTCTATCCCTCTCTCTCTATCTATCTCTCTCTCTCTCAATCTATATCTACATATCTCTATCTACCTATCTCTATCTCTCTATCCCTCTCTCTCTCTCTATCCCTCTCTCTCTCTCTCTCTATCTCTCTCTCTCTCAATCTATATCTACATATCTCTATCTACCTATCTCTATCTCTCTATCCCTCTCTCTCTCTCTCTATCCCTCTCTCTCTCTCTCTCTATCTATCTCTCTCTCAATCTATATCTACATATCTCTATCTACCTATCTCTATCTCTCTCTCCCTCTCTCTCTCTCTCTATCCCTCTCTCTCTCTCTCTATCTCTCTCTCTCTCTCTCAATCTATATCTACATATCTCTATCTACCTATCTCTATCTCTCTATCCCTCTCTCTCTCTCTCTATCCCTCTCTCTCTCTCTCTATCTATCTCTCTCTCTCTCAATCTATATCTACATATCTCTATCTACCTATCTCTATCTCTATCCCTCTCTCTCTCTATCCCTCTCTCTCTCTCTCTATCTATCTCTCTCTCTCTCAATCTATATCTACATATCTCTATCTACCTATCTCTATCTCTCTATCCCTCTCTCTCTCTCTCTATCCCTCTCTCTCTCTCTCTATCTATCTCTCTCTCTCTCAATCTATATCTACATATCTCTATCTACCTATCTCTATCTCTCTATCCCTCTCTCTCTCTCTCTATCCCTCTCTCTCTCTCTCTCTATCTATCTCTCTCTCAATCTATATCTACATATCTCTATCTACCTATCTCGATCTCTCTATCCCTCTCTCTCTCTCTCTATCCCTCTCTCTCTATCTATCTCTCTCTCTCAATCTATATCTACATATCTCTATCTACCTATCTCGATCTCTCTATCCCTCTCTCTCTCTCTCTATCCCTCTCTCTCTATCTATCTCTCTCTCTCAATCTATATCTACATATCTCTATCTACCTATCTCTATCTCTCTATCCCTCTCTCTCTCTCTCTATCCCTCTCTCTCTATCTATCTCTCTCTCTCTCAATCTATATCTACATATCTCTATCTACCTATCTCTATCTCTCTATCCCTCTCTCTCTCTCTATCCCTCTCTCTCTCTCTCTCTATCTCTCTCTCTCTCAATCTATATCTACATATCTCTATCTACCTATCTCTATCTCTCTATCCCTCTCTCTCTCTCTCTATCCCTCTCTCTCTCTCTCTCTATCTATCTCTCTCTCAATCTATATCTACATATCTCTATCTACCTATCTCTATCTCTCTCTCCCTCTCTCTCTCTCTCTATCCCTCTCTCTCTCTCTCTATCTCCCTCTCTCTCTCTCAATCTATATCTACATATCTCTATCTACCTATCTCTATCTCTCTATCCCTCTCTCTCTCTCTCTATCCCTCTCTCTCTCTCTCTATCTATCTCTCTCTCTCTCAATCTATATCTACATATCTCTATCTACCTATCTCTATCTCTATCCCTCTCTCTCTCTATCCCTCTCTCTCTCTCTCTATCTATCTCTCTCTCTCTCAATCTATATCTACATATCTCTATCTACCTATCTCTATCTCTCTATCCCTCTCTCTCTCTCTATCCCTCTCTCTCTCTATCTATCTCTCTCTCTCTCAATCTATATCTACATATCTCTATCTACCTATCTCTATCTCTCTATCCCTCTCTCTCTCTCTCTATCCCTCTCTCTCTCTCTCTATCCCTCTCTCTCTCTCTCTCTCTATCTATCTCTCTCTCTCTCAATCTATATCTACATATCTCTATCTACCTATCTCTATCTCTCTATCCCTCTCTCTCTCTCTATCCCTCTCTCTCTATCTATCTCTCTCTCTCTCAATCTATATCTACATATCTCTATCTACCTATCTCTATCTCTCTATCCCTCTCTCTCTCTCTCTGTGTCCCTTTCTCTCTGCGTCTCTCTCTGTATGTCTCTCTCTCTCTCTCAAAGTAACTTTAGCAAATTTTCAGATGACACAAAGCTGGACGGCAGTGTGAACTGTGAGGAGGATGCTATGAGAATGCAGGGTGACTTGGACAGGTTGGGGGAGTGGGCAGATGCATGGCAGATGAAGTTTAATGCTGATAAATGTGAGGTTATCCACTTTGGTAGCAAAAACAGGAAGGCAGATTACTATCTAAATGGCGTCAATTTGGGAAAAGGGGAAGTCTGCGGGATAATGTTCTCCCTCTCCCTCCCCCCTCCCCCCATGCCCTCTCCCCCTCCCCCCTCGCCCTCTCCCCCTCCTCCCTCCTCTCCCTCTCCCTCTCTCTCCCCCTACCCCCAAGATAGAGTTAAAATTAGCTCTTTGGCTAACGGAATATGGGGAGAAAGTAGGAACGGGGTACTGATTGCTGATGATCAGCCATGATCATATTGAATGGTGGTGCTGGCTAGAAGGGCTGAATGGCCTACTCCTGCACCTATTGTCTATGTTACCTTATCCCATATTCTACATGTTCCTTGAAGACTCCATTCCATATGTCCTGTTTTCACTCCTTATACTTCCTTATCTCCGTCCCTCCCATCACTGAAGAAGCGTCTCAACCTAAAACGTCACGGATTCCTTCTCTCCACAGACGCTGCCCAACCCGCTGAGTGATTCCAGCACTGTGTCCATCTTCCCATGATGCATGCTGCCCTCCACGCGACTCCGCACAATGGCAGGAGGCGGGGCTGGAAATCCCCCTCAGATGGGCAGTGACGCCAGTGCGCCAATTGTACACGCCGTCTGTGCGTGTGGCTGACGTCACGGTGCAGGGCGGCTTGATGCGGTTCACGAATGTTCGGCGCCCCCTCACACCCCCCCCATCCGCCCCCCCCCCCCACTCATGCCACCCCCACGTGACTCTGCGCCAATCCCCGCCGGTACGGTGCCGGCTCTCCCGCTTGAATTAGGGGTGACGTCAGGGCACCTGTGGTGCGTGCAGTGTGTGCGGCAGACGTCACAGCGCAGGGCGGGGAGACATGCGGGCAACTTGACTCAGTGCCCGGATGCTCGGCACGCCCCAGGTCAGTGCGCCCTCCCCTTCTCCCACTTGCCTCCTCATCCCCTCACACTCCCCCATCTCCCCTCACTATCCCCCGTCCTTTCTCCCCCATCTCCCCTCACTTCCACCGTGTTAATCCCCGTCCCCATTTCCCCCCTTGCCTCCTCACCACCTCTCCCCTCCCGTCACCCCTCTCACTCCCCCATCCCCCCCACTCGCCTCCCAACCCCCCTCTGCAGCCTTCAAGCACTGGTAATGTTCACGCATTAGTAATGTCCTGTTTGCCAGCTTGTTGACCCTCTGTCTTTCCCTCCTGCAGGGTTTAGGAACCGTTGCTGTGGACAGAGAGATGGGGTCGTGAGCGGCCATTGAGGGTGGCCAGGGTGCCAGTGAGCTTCTCCCCCCCATCTACTCGGTGTGCGGGCTGAGCTACGGTGGAGGACCTCATGACGGGGCACAACAAGGAGAAGTGTTATAAGTGCGACGTGTGTGGCAAGTCCTGGCAGTACCCGAGCCAGCTGGAGGCCCACCGGCGGGTTCACACAGGAGAACGCCCCATTGACTGCTCGGAGTGCAACAAGAGCTTCAAGTTGGCGAATCAACTGAAGGTTCACCAGCGAGTGCACGCAGGCGAGAAGCCCTATGGCTGCTCCACCTGTGGCAAGAGCTTTGCCCTGTTGTCAGGGCTGCGGGAGCACCAGAGGGTGAACAGCAGTGAGCGGCCCTTCACCTGCTCTGACCGCGGCAAAGGCTTCAAGTCATCCACGGACCTGAAATTGCACAGCGGGTGCATTCCGGGGAGCAGCCCTTCACCTGCAGCGACTGCGGCAAGAGCTTCACCTGCTCCAGCAGCCTGCTGCTGCACCAGCGCAGCCACACCGGTGAGCGCCCCTACACCTGCGCCCAGTGTGGCAAGGGCTTCACCCAATCCTGCCACCTGCTGGAGCACCAGCGCACCCACACCGGTGAGCGCCCTTACACTTGTGCCCAGTGCGGCAAGGCCTTCGCCTCTTCCGGCAACTTGCGGATGCACCAGCGCACCCACACTGGCGAGCGTCCTTACACCTGTGCCCAGAGCGGCAAGGGCTTCGCCAAATCCGGCAACCTGCTGAAGCACCAGAGCACCCACACTGGCGAGCGTCCTTACATCTGTGCCCAGTGCGGCAAGGGCTTCGCCAAATCCGGCAACCTGCTGAAGCACCAGCGCACCCACACTGGCGAGTGTCCTTACACCTGTGCCCAATGCGGCAAAGGCTTCACCCGATCCAGCCACCTGCTGAAGCACCAGCGCACCCACACCGGCGAGCGCCCCTACACCTGCGCCCAGTGTGGCAAGGGCTTCACACAATCCAGCCACCTGCTGGAGCACCAGCGCACCCACACTGGCGAGCGCCCCTACAACTGTGCCCAGTGCGGCAAGGCCTTCAGCACTACCGACAGCCTGCGGAAGCACCAGTGTATCCACACCGGTGAGCGCCCCCACACCTGTGCCCAGTGCGGCATAGGCTTCACCCAATCCAGCAGCCTGCTGAGGCACCAGCGCAGCCACACCGGCGAGCGCCCCTACACCTGTGCCCAGTGCGGCAAGGGCTTCACCCAATCTGGCAACCTGCTGCTGCACCAGCGCACCCACACCGGCTTGCGCCCCTACACCTGTGCCCTGTGCGGCAAAGACTTCACCCTATCCAGCCACCTGCTGAAGCACCAGCGCACCCACACTGGCGAGCGTCCCTACACCTGTACCCAGTGCGGCAAAGGCTTCACCCGATCCAGCCACCTGCTGAGGCACCAGCGCACCCACACCGGCGAGCACCCCTACACCTGCGCCCAGTGTGGCAAGGGTTTCACCCAATCCAGCCACCTGCTGGAGCACCAGCGCACCCGCACTGGCGAGCGCCCCTACAACTGTGCCCAGTGCGGCAAGGCCTTCACCACTACCGGCAGCCTGCTGAAGCACCAGCGCATCCACACCGGTGAGCGCCCCTACACCTGTGCCCAGTGCGGCATAGGCTTCACCCAATCCAGCAGCCTGCTGAGGCACCAGCGCAGCCACACCGGCGAGCGCCCCTACACCTGTGCCCAGTGCGGCAAAGGCTTCACTGAATCCTGCACCCTGCTGGTGCACCAGCGCACCCACACCGGCTTGCGCCCCTACACCTGTGCCCAGTGCGGCAAAGACTTCACCCTATCCAGCCACCTGCTGAAGCACCAGCGCACCCACACTGGCGAGCGTCCCTACACCTGTACCCAGTGCGGCAATGGCTTCACCCGATCCAGCAACCTGCTGAGGCACCAGCTCACCCACTCCGGCGAGCACCCCTACACCTGTACCTAGTGCGGCAAGGGCTTCACTCAGTCCAGCAACCTACTGAAACACCAGCGCACCCACACCGGCAAGCATCCCAAAACCTGTGCCCGGTGCGGCAAGGGCTTCTCCAACTCCTCCTGTCTGTGGTCCCACCAGCGGGTGCACGCCGGCGACAGTCGCATCCCCAACCCGGTGTGTGGAGAGCACTTTGCCAAGGCCTCGCACGCCCCGTCTCACCAGCACATGCAGATTCCGATTCCGATTCAGATTCAGATTCAATTTTAATTGTCATTGTCAGTGTACAGTACAGAGACAACGAAATGCAGACCAGTGGCCAGCCCTACGACTGCCCATACTGCGGTGAGTCATTTGACGGGGGACACCGGCGGGCCCACGCTGGCGAGCAGCTCCTCCCACTGTGACAAGAGTGCATGGGGGCTGCGGGAGCGCCAGTGATTACACAGCAGAGAGAGACCGTTTGTGTGCGCTGAGTGTGGCAAGAGTTTCACTCGCATGTCCAGCCTGTGCAGCACCGGCATACCCATAGCAGGAGCGTCCCTTCCTCTGCCCATCTTGTGGTAAAGGCTTCACCCACAGGTCTTTAGTTTAGCTGAGAATAAAACTTATTTACCCAGAGAGTTGTGAATTTATGGAATTCCCTGCCACAGAGGGCAGTGGAGGCCAAGTCACTGGATGGATTTAAGAGAGAGTTGGATAGAGCTCTAGGGGCTAGTGGAGTCAAGGGATATGGGGAGAAGGCAGGCACTGGTTATTGATAGCGGACGATCAGCCATGATCACAATGAATGGCGGTGCTGGCTCGAACGGCCGGATGGCCTCCTCCTGCACCTATTTTCTATTTTTCTATGTTAACATAGTGTCAGTCTGAAGAAGGGTCCCGACCCGAAATGTCGCCTATCCATGTTCTCCACAGATGCTGCCTGACCCGCTGAATTACTGCAGCTCTCTGTGAAACGTCACCTATCCATGTTCTGCAGAGATGCTGTCTGTCCCGCCAAGTTACTCCAGCACTCTGAAATGTCACCTATCCATGTTCCCCACAGATGCTGCCTGACCTGCTGAGTTACTGCAGCACTTTGGTTTAGAGTCATAGAGTGATACAGTGTGGAAACAGGACCTTCGGCCCAACTTGTCCACACCGACCAACATGTCCCAGCTGCACTAGTCACACCTGCCTGCATTTGGTACATATCCCTCCAAACCTGGCCTATCCATGTACCTGCCTATAACTGTTTCTTAAACGTTGGGATAGTCCCAGTCTCAACTACCTCCTTGGGCAGCTTATTCCATACACCCACCACCCTCTGTTAAAAAGTTACCGCTCAGATTCCTATTAAATCTTTTCCCCTTCACCTTGAACCCACGTCCTCTGGTCCTCGATTCCCTCACTCTGGGCAAGAGATTCTGTGCATCTAACTAAATTGTGTTCTATGCAAGATTCCAGCATCTGCAGTTTCTTGTGTCTCCCTCACCTATGTCCACCTATCACTTCTGAAGAAGGGTCTCAACCTGAAACATCACCCATTCCTTCTCTCTGGAGATGCTGCCTGTCCCGCTGAGTTACTCCCACATTTTGTATCCACCTATCACTTGCCAGGCTTTGTCTAGCCCCCATCTCTCTTTTCCAGCTTGCTACCCCCACCCTCTCCAATCACTGAAGAAGGGTCCTGACTCAAAACGTCGTCTGTCCATTCCCTGTAAAGCAGTCGAGGAACTCAGTGGGTCAGGCCGCATCTGTAGAGGGAAGGGAATCTAAGGCGGCCACTCCCACCTCTCCTTTCCAACTTTCTCCACCCCCCACACCAAGCAATCTGAAGAAGGATCCTGACCTAGAATGTTGCCTGTCCATGCTCTCCAGAGGTGCACGTTACTCCAGGAGAGTGTGTCTCTTTTTGTAAACCAGCATCTGCTGTTCCTTGTATCAAGACTAGGCGTGCATATCCCCCTACACATGCGCTCGGTCCGCCAAGGCCTGTTGAATCTCCCGGTTGCCAACCATTTTAACTCCCCTTCCCACTCCCATACTGATCTTTTTCCCCTGTGTCTCCTCCATTGCCAGAGTGAGGCGACGCGCAAAGTGGAGGAACAGCACCTCATAGTTCACAGTCCAGTGACATTATCATTGAATTATCCGAATTAAACAGACATCTCCCCCCCCCTCCCTCTTGGGCCATCCCTTCGTCATTCCTCTGTCTTTTTCTCACTGACGAAAGGCATTGGGATTAATCCGGAGTCACCGCTTCCCGTATTTTAAGTATGTTTTAGTGTTTCTAGGTTTCTTTTACATGGGGGGGGGTGGGAATTGGGGGAACTTACCTCGACGGAGGTGCGATTTTTCTCCTTTGCCGAGGATCGCCCATGAGGAGCTCCAACCTCGGGGCCTGTGGACTTTAACACCGTCAAGCCCGCGATCTCCAGTAAGAAGAGGCCGCCTCGGGAGCTCCATGCTGCGGAGTGTTCCAATCCTTCCCGACACCGGAGTTTCCGTCATCCCGATTGTAGGGCTTCAGATATCGGACCGTCGGCATCAGCGACTGTGGAGGGTTCAACAGCCCCGACCACTGGTGAACAAACGAGGAAGATGATTGAACTTTATTACCTTCCATCACAGTGGGGAATGTGGATTCCGCTACGGTGGATGTTTCTGTGGCTGTGTGTCATGTTGCTTTTTACTTAGTATGGCAACTGAAATATCACTGTACCTCAATTGGTGCATGTGACAGTAAATGTGAACTGAACTAACTCTCTTGAAAACATCCAGTGAATTGGCCTCCACTGCCTTCTGTGGCAGGGAATTCCACAGATTCACAACTCTGGTTGAAAATGTTTTCCCTCATCTCAGTCCTATATGACCTACCCGTTATTCTTAAACGGTGACCCCTGGTTCTGATAATATCCTAGTTATATAATACAAATTATAACGTAAAGTATTTTATTAAGTAAAGATTAATTTGGCTTCTTTGGGTTTTGGGTTCTGAAGCTTTGTAATTTTCTGCTGTAGATGAGCTGGGTGATCAGGAAATTGGAGACCAGCGTTCAAACTGCATTCAATCTGCTTCCTGTTGTGCCCAAGCAAAAGATATTGACAATGGTCAGAGAGGATGTGTTTCCAGAGAAGGTGCTCGCTTCTATAAACAGAAGCCTTGAGAGAGGATGTGATTCATTTGGAGTTGTAAACAGGAACTTCTGTGGGTAACTGATAAAGATCCTTGCATTGTTTAAGAAGGTACTGTAGATGATAGAAATGTGACTAAGTTCCTGTTGTTTGGGGGTTGTAACTAAAGTTTGTTACCGATATAACCATAAAATGAGAAGTATTGTTTTAATGACAAGAATGCTTTGAATGGGTATACTCTGTGATTGATATGTTAGACGTCATTGCTCCAACTATGTATAAACATGTGACTAAGTACCCAAAATACTTTAAAAGATGCTGTGTGCCTTTGTTTATTGGAGTGATGGCCCAGGAGGGTTAGGTATGTGTTGCATACTTGACTTTGTATCCTCTGGCACTCTCACCGGCTAAATGATCAGTAAAGCTTGTGTTGGTTGATCTAACTTATTGCGAGTTGTCTGTTTTAAGAAATGAACCTTAACAGTTCTGGACTCCCCCAACATGGGGAACATGTTTCCTGCATCTACCCTGTCCAATCCCTCACTAATTTTATATGAATCTTTAAGATTCCCACACATCCTTCGGAATTCCAGTGAATACAAACCCAGTTGACTCATTCTTTCAACATATGTCAGTCCCGCCATCATCCCTGGCATTAACCTTGTGAACCTACGCTTCACTCCCTCAATACCAAGAATACCCATCCTCAAATTAGGAGACTAAAACTGCACACAATAATCCAGTTGTGGTGTCACTGGGGCTCTGTACAACTGCAGTAGGACCTCCTCGCTCCTAAACTCAACTCTTCTCGCTATGAAGGCCAACATGCCATTAGCGTTCTTCAGTGCCTGCTGCACCTGCATGCTTACTTTCACTGACTTAGTGGCAGCGTAGTTCTGCAGGGCTGGGCAGCCAGCTGCAGACATCGTATTCACAACACGTACATCTAATCTGAATGTCCGGTAATGTGGCGTTTTGACACTTTTAAACATATTACCAAAAGAATATTTGCTGCGGTTATGTCCTTTGCCATCTCTTGTCAGTTAGTGTAATGATGGGTAGATCTATTTAACTGCTATTATCATAAAATGCTTTTAGAAATTTCCCTGCAACCTGTATATTTTCCTATGGATAAATTATATGGGAAGCCACAGTGTTTCTGTAGCAATAGCAATAAGGACCCATGCTATGGCCATGTCATGGTCATTTTCGGTCCTTCACAGAAAACATGTTTACATCAATCTGTAGTGTGCATGGTTAAGCATGTGACCATGGTCCAGGATTTATTGACACAGGTTGATCATACGTTGAATAATCCAATTTTTGTTTGGAAGTGGAAAAAACTAATAGAAATTGCATTCATTGCAATGTGTAAAAAGAGTTGAGATACTGTATTATAATTTTGCTGCATGTCATTATAGTATATATCATGTCTTGATTGGTGAATATGTTTAGTTTGTGACTTTGTTTGAAGCAGAAATAATATTTGAATGCTTCATTGAGCATAATTCCAACCTAACTACGCACTTCGTCCGAGCACATTATCGCACGTGTCATGCAAACCGTCTTAAATGACCAGCTAAACTGTCATTTGGCAACCTAAAAAGCTGCCAAGGTTGCCCGGCTGGCCACAGGGAAAAAATGTTAAGTGAGAGCCCTGATGACACATTTGATACTGTCGACCACACCATCCTAATTGACCATCTCCGATATGGGGTTGGTTTTGATGGCACTGACCTGAGCATGTTTATCTCCTACCTCAAGGGTAGGAGTTTCTCTACTAACATTGGCAATTATTTATCCTCCCCAGCCAGCCTCTGCTGTGGGGTTCCATCCTTGGCCCCTTTCTCTTCTCCCTGTATATGGTCTCCATAGGCCAAGTCATTCAAAGACATGGCATTTCCTTCAAAGGCACGACATTTCCTTCCATTGCTATGCAGACGATACACAACTCCCCCTGAAGCCCAAAAACCTATCAAACCTGCTTAACCTTATCCGCTGCCTCGAGGATATAAAGTATTGGATGGCCCAGAACTTCCTCCAACAAAACGAGAGTAAGTCTGAGGTCATCCTTCTCTGCCCCTCAGACTCAATCAAAATGATAGCAGGCAGCCTTGGAAGCCTTACCCCATTACCCAAACCTTACGTCAAAAACCTTGGCGTGATATTTGACTCAGCATTGAAATTTGACAAACACCAGTCAATGCCGTGGTAAAAGCCAGCTTTGTTCAGCTTCGGACGATAGCTAAAATAAAACAATTCCTCCAGTTTGACGACCTCGAAAAGATCATCCACACATTTATCTCCTCCCGCCTAGATTACTACAACTCCCTCTACACTGGCATCAGCCAATCTTCCCTGTCCCGCATGCACCTGGTCCAAAACGCCGCACGCAGCGAGACTCCTGACGGGCACCCGGAAAAGGGACCACATCACCCCGATCCTGGCCTCTCTCCACTGGATCCCTGTGCGGTTCCGAATAAATGTCCAGATCCTTCTTTTATGTCCATAAAGCCCTTAATGGGCTTGCCCCCACCTACATCAAAAGTCTGCTTACCCACCACACCACCTCCATGTCCCTCAGATCGGCCAACTTTGGGCTACTGAACATCCTGCGGTCTTGGCATAAGCTCAGGGGCGACCATGCCTTTGCGGTTGTAGCTCCGAGACTGTGGAACAGCATCCCTCTTCCCATCGGAACTGCCCCCTCCATCAACTCCTTTAAGTCGAGACTTAAAACTCATCTCTACTCCCAAGCCTTTCTTGACGTCCTCTGAGCGAGGGCTATATGTATGTAGTGATGTTTGTATTTAAAACATGAACCACTATTTTATAACGTTAGTACCTCCACAAAGCACTTTGGCCAACAAGAGTTGTTTTTTAAATGTGCTATATAAATGAAAGTGACTTGACGTGACTTGACACAAGCCTGGTGCCTATGACACAGGCCTGAGGCCTACGAAACACAGGTTGGAAGTTCCAGAAATTAGGCGAAAGCCCACAATACAGGCCCGGAGCCTATAAAACAGCCGTGAAGCCTACGAAGCACAAGCTCGGAAGCCAAGAACTTTGGGCAAATCCCGGAGCACAGGCCTGGGGCCTAAAACACAGGCCTAATGCCAACATACAAAACCTCTGAACCAAAGAGCATTATTGCAAGATATCTTTGTGGCTGCTTAGTGACAGATATAATATATTTGTGTATTTATGCTTGGAACTAAATGTTTTAGAGTGAAACTTTTTGGGCCACAAATCATCAATTAGACAATGAAATGCATGAATAAAGTCAAAATAAAGCATGATTTCTCTATCCTCTCGCCTTTTCCCCCTCACTCTCTCCTGCCCCCTCTCTCCTGCCCCCTCTCTCTCCCCTCTCTCTCCTCCTGAGAGATGGGAGGGAGGGAGGGAAAGAGAGAAAGGGAAGGGGGGGGGGTGAAAGAGTGAGTGAAGGAGAGGGAATGATTGCATACAAAAATTACATACAAAAGCAGAGTAAATTCTCCCTCACTCTCTACGTGTGGGGGAGGGAGATGGGGAGAGGTGGGGGAGGAAGATGCCCCCCCGATCTAATCTCACTCCAACCCACTCATCCCTCACACACCCCCCCACTCTATCCCCTCCCTCTACCCCCCACCCCCTCCATCTCTGCCCCCTCCCTCTCTACCCCTCTCCATTTCTCCCACCCCTCCCACTGTGGGCTTTGACCTATGTTCTGGACCGCAGAGCCTGTGTTTTGTAGGCCTCATGGCAATGTTACAGGCCCAGGCCTAACCTCTGGGCTTTGGCCTAAGTTATGGACCTCGGAGCCTGGCATGTAAAGGCCTACTGGAGTCAGGCTCCTGTTGCTAGAGAAGGCCTATCCTGTTGTCAAGGAAGGCCTGCTGCCAACAGGCTTCTGTTGCAAAGGAAGTTCTACAAAACGCACAAAGAAGATCTCGCTCACTTCAGCACTAATAAATGAATTTCTACGCCGCTGCTTCTCACAATGAATGCTTCTTGTAGTTTTGGGGAACAGAATAGCACACGCCTTACTTACTTCTAATTTAAAAAAAATATTTAACAAAAAAAAAAATTAGCACACCCCACTCCCCACGTATTGCCCCACACGCACACCAACATCTTTTGTGCAGCAGCTCTAGCATGATGCAAGTCCCTACTAACTCTTGTACTCAATGTTCTGACTGATGATGGTGAGTAAGTTTGACAAATTGCTGGTGCTGCTTCTTCATCACCCCGTCTACCTGTGTGTTAACGCTTTCAGAGTATTATGCACTTTGCAACCCCCCCCCCCCCAACCACCCCACTCCCCTCTCTCAATAAGTTTGTAGACAGCAGCAACATTGGTGATGTACAGGACTTTAAAAGCGACTGACTTACTCTCTGAAATTGCAGCCAGGTCCAGATTAACTGGAAATGTTGGCCAAGGAATAATGGCAAATTGAATTTAACTTGGACAAGTGCAAAGTGGCAAGTTAAATCAGTGCAGCAGCAGCAGAACTTACACTGTAAATGGCAGCAGAGCCCCAAAGAATGGTGTAGGAGGACACAGAGACTGCCGAATAGTACGAGTGCATGATTGTCTGAAAGTGATAAACAGGGTGATGAAGAAGCAGTTTTTCAAGCTTGTCTTCATCAGTCAGGGCATTGAGTACCAGACTTGGGACAAGAGCTGTACTAAAAATGTCAGCACATTAAAAAATACAAAAAAAGCTGAGGGGGAGACAGAGAGATGGGAGGGAGGGAGGGAGGGAGAGGAAAGGAGAGAAGGGGGTGAAAGAGTGAATGATTGCATACAAAAATCACATACAAAAGCAGAGTAAATTCTCTCACTCTCTACGTGTGGAGGAGGGAGATGGGGAGGAAGATGCTCCCTCCCGATCTACCCTCACTCCCGCCCTCTCTACCCCCCTCCCTCTCTCCCCTCCCTCCCCCCACTCTATCCACCTCCCTCTACCCCCCCCTCCCATTCACTCCACCCCCTTCCATCTCTGCCCTTCTTACACTCTACCCCTTCCCCTCCTCGCTACTCCCCTCCCAAACCATCTACTCCCTCACTCTCCCACTCGACCCCATGCCCCTCCCTCTTTGCCCCCCTCCCTCTCTGCCCCCATAATAAAAATATTCGATTCCTCTTGTTACAAAGGCCAACATGCCATTCGCTTTCTTCACTGCCTGCTGTACCTGCATGCTTACTTTCATAGATTGATGTACAAGGAACCCCAGATCCCTTTTTCCCAACTTGATGCTATTTAGATAGCAGCACAACATGAAGAATTCCGAAGAAAAGGAAAAACTTGCTTTATTTGTTACGTAAGGCACAAATGCGTCAAGACTTTCTTTAAAAAAAACACTTTAAAATGCCCTTAAGTTTTTGGGCCAGTGGCAGGCAGTTGGTACTGCGAGCCATCGGCTGTACGCAGCTTGGCTCACTTTTACATTTTCACTCAGGTACAGTATGAATGAGAAGATGCTGGTACTGTTGATTGTCTGCTCCTATACAGGGCCAAGGAGGGCTTATATTAGGAACGCTTCTCCATCTGTTTCCCACCACGGATGGCTGACCTGCTGAGTTCTACCGGCACTTTGGAGGGGAATGGTCAGGTGACGTGTTGGGTCTGGACCTTTCTATGGACTAATGAAGCCGGGGGTGGGAATCTGGAAAAAAAGAGTTGGGGTCGGGACAGACTCCAGGATTTCATTTGGAGGAGGGGAGAGTCTCCTCAAATTGGATAATTCAGTGTTCATGTTATTGGGCTGTAAGCTAAGAGGTGCTGTTTCTCCAATTTGTGTGTGGCCTCACTCTGGCAATGGAGGAGGTCCACGACAAAATGATCTGTGTGGGAAGGGGAGTTAAAATGGTTGGCAACCGGGAGATTCAACAGGCCTTGGCAGACCGACCGCAAGTGTAGGGGGATATGCACGCCTAGTCTAGATGGAACTGCAGATGCTGGTTTACAAAAAAAGAGACAAAATCTGGTGTAACTTGCACATTTGGAGAGCATGGATGGACAACATTCTAGGTCAGGACCCGTCTTCAGACTGCTTGGTGTGGGGGGTGGAGAAAGTTGGAAAGGAGAGGTGGGAGTGATCACCTTAGTTCCCTTCCCTCTACAGATGCGGCCTGACCCACTCAGTTCCTCCACCGTATTAGAGGGAGTGGACAGACAATGTTTTGAGTCAGGACCCTTCTTCAGACTGAATGGAGAGGGTGGGGGGATGAATCTGGAAAAGGGAGATGGGGGCTGGACAAAGCCTGGCAAGTGATAGGTGGATACAAAATGTGGGAGTAACTCAGTGGGACAGCAGCATCTCTAGAGAGAAGGAATGGGTGATGTTTGAGGTCGAGACCCTTCTTAAGAAGTGATAGGTGGATATAGGTGAGGGAGACACAAGAAACTGCTGATGCTGGAATCTTGCATAGAACACAATTTAGTTAGATGCACAGAATCTCTTGCCCAAAGTGGGGGAACAGAGGACCAGAGGACATGGGTTCAAGGTGAAGGGGAAAGGATTTCATAGATATCTGAGGGGTAACTTTTCAACAAAGGGTGGTGGGTGTACGGAACAAGCTGCCGGAGGAGGGAGTTGAGGCTAGGACTATCCCAACATTTAAGAAACAGTGATAGTCAGTTACATGGATAGGACCTGTATAGGACTCGGGTAAGACCACATCTGGAGTATCGTGTACAGTTGTGGTCTCCTAATTTGAGGAAGGACATCCTTGTGATTGAGGCAGTGCAGCATAGACTGTCATATGACAGTCCCGCCATCCCAGATTGATCCCTAGGATGGCGGGACTGTCATATGAGGAAAGATTGAAAAGACTAGGCCTGTATTCACTGGAGTTTAGAAGGATGAGGGGGATCTTATAGAAACATATGAAATGGACTTCCGGTGGCACTATGGGGGGGGGGGGGGGGGGGATAGAGTCCAGTGCCAGCTAGCTCCATCTAAAAAACAAGAAAAACGGGGATAAAATGGACCTACCTGCTGTTCTGCACCGGCTGCCTGTAACACGTGAGTGAGTGACGTCATCAGGCCTGCAACTCCGGCATGTCTATGCAGCACCCCCCCCTAAAACATCTGAAACGGCCGGTAAGGCAAAAACGGGCAATGGAAGAACAAGGCCCGACTGAAGCCTCGGTCTCAGGTGCAACATCATCCCAAGAAGATGTTTCGAAAAAAACAAAGTCTAAAAAATCTTCTGAGATAGAAGATCTTAGGATTTTTCTTGCTCAGGAGATTAAAAATATAACACTAGCTCAGGAAGAGCTAAAAGAAGAAATTAATAGAGTAAATGTTAGAGAAGAATTTCAAAATTTTAAGGAAGAGCTTAAGGAGTTAAAGTTGGAGATGAAGGAAGAAATTAACTCCACAGTCCTTAAATTAACGGAAAAATGGAGGTCAGAAACAGAAGCAAGGTTGAGCCAGCAAATTACAGATATGGCTGCGGAGACAGAGGTTAAAATCAGCTCGGTGGAGACTAACTTTAATGCAAGAATGGAGCCTGCCGAGGAAGCATTGAATCAATATTCTACAGCCATAACAAACCTGGGGGAGATTGCTTCAACAAGCGCTGAAACAACAAAGCAGCTTATCAAATAAAACCAACGCTTATCAGACCTACTGAGCAAAATAATTGAAAAATGCACGGAGCTTGAAGGACGTCAAAGGCGTCAGAACCTAAGAATCGTGGGTATCCAAGAAGGGAGGGGGGGATCGTGACCCCCGTGAATTTGCTGCAGACTTACTTCAAAAAGCTTTAAACTTGGATTATCAGCCTCTGCTAGCCCGAGCACACAGGGTGATGAGACGTTGTCCACAGCCGGGTGCCCCTCCAAGACAACTGATAGTAAAGGTACAATACGATCATGTACTGGAGGAGATGATGAAGGAAGTTGTCCGTACCAGGAATCTTATGTATGAGGGAGATAAGATCAGTATCTACTGAGATTACCCTGTGGAGGTCTCCAGGAAGAGAAAGCAGTCTAAAGAGGCAAAGAATAAACTGAAGGAGGTGAAAGGATTGAAGTATGGTCTGATGTATCCGGCTACATTAAGAGTTACCCACGATAAAAAAGAACACTTCTTCACTAAGCCGGAGGAAGCACTGGAGTTTGCTCAGAAGATTCAGCCTGCCTGATGACTGAACATTATTTTCAAAATAAATGATGTCAACGAATAATGTAACTGTGTGAGGCTGGATGGTTTTAAGGCCCGGTTATACCCAAGGACAATTGAAACTGGAGACGGATGCTGAATAAGGCCTTTTCTACGGACATTATTAACATAATAACTAATAAATGTTAATATTATTGTGTGGTGCCATTAATAATTATTACTAACGGTTACTAATTACTCACATTTGAATTACTTAGAATTAGCTAAATGGTTGCATTTAAAGTTAAATTTCACTTTGCTTCACTTTTACTCCACCTTTTTTTCCCTTTGGGAAGATTTTTTTTTTCTCTTCTAATTCTTATTTTTAAAATATATTTGACTAATGGAATCTGAATATTAAACTGATAAGAACAGATACTACACTTGATCTTAGCCAAAAGGCCGAGAAGCGATTCTGAATATTTTGTAACCTATAATGTTTATTACCCCCCGGTAAAATATCGTTAAGGAAATGTTATTTTTAAGAGAGTATGGAGCTAGTTAAGTTTTTTTTTACATCGACTATGGAAGTCGGTAGATGGCTAGCCATGTTAGTATGGCTATCACTAACTACATTATTAATAGATGTCGTTTTATCTTCCTTTTTGCGCACAACTAACCTTTTAATCTATCCTTTTTTTAAATATAATACTTTATTATAACTTTAAGTTATAATAGAATCATGAGCTTTATCAATGGAGATATATACGTAAGAAATATCAATGGGATTTAGGATTCATCTATTCGAGGTTCGGGAGTAAGGTGGGGTTTGTCGAGCTGAACCATCTGCTCTCTTATAGACCTCCCTAAACAAAAGATGCAAGACTTAAATATGAAGCCCGGGGGTGACGGTATAACATTTTGTAGCTGGAATGTTAAGGGTATCAACGAACCAATTAAGAGAGGTAAAGTACTAGCACATTTAAAAGCACTTAAAACAGATGTCATTTTCATCCAAGAGACGCATT
The DNA here is from genome assembly GCA_963514005.1 of Raja brachyura. The sequence goes on from OY740824.1 coordinate 1,446,280, forward strand.
TAAAAAAGGATGCAGAACATAGATTGAAAGCCGGAATTATCCCAACATAATTGAATAATTGGAGGAGACTTAAATTGTACATTAGATCCCTATTTAGATAGGTCATCAAGACAACGGAAAACAAAATCCCATTCCAGTGATTTATTAAATGCATATATAGATACTAGTAATATCAAAGATGTCTGGAGAATAGAAAACCCAACTGGAAGAGAAGATTCATTTTATTCACCGGTACATAAAACATATTCAAGAATAGATTATTTTTTGGTGGATTCTAAGCTAATTCCATTTACATATAATTCAAAATACCATAATATTATAATTTCGGATCATGCCCCTTTAACATTTATGATTAAAATAAATGGAAGTACGGAGAAACAGGGACAATGGAGACTTAGCCCACAGATTTTAAAGGATAAAGTATCTCAGGTATATCTTACTAAACAGATTAATATGTTCTTTGAAACAAACGATAGTCCTGAAACTTCTCCTTCTTTACTACGGGAAACATTTAAAGCATTTACGCGGGGAGCCGTGATTTATTCCCAAGTATTTTATAATAAAAAGAATCGGGAGATGCAACAGGCACTGGAGAGGGAAATTAAACAACTAGACATAGAGAATGCGACTACACCAACTACGATAAAACATAATAAAATTGAAGCTTTGAAATACAAATTAAATAAAATATATTCAGATCAAGTTGTTAAATTTTATCAATATACTAAACAATTACATTTTGAATTTGGAGATAAACATCAAAAATTATTAGCGCGTCAATTACGGAAATTAGACGGGGAAAAAACAATACATAAGATTAAATCAGACATGTTTTCAGGATATAGAATTAATTGGAATAAGTGAACTTATGTCAATAACGGGAAATAACATACATATTACAACAATTCCCTTTTACGATAGCAAATGGCCTTCATAGCTTCAGCGGCGACCTGCTTCCGGCGGCGGCCTGGGCTTCGGGAGCTGCGGTGCTCCAGCGGCGGCCTGGCTCCCTCTGAGCTGCGGTGCTCCAGCGGCGGCCTGGCTCCCTCTGAGCTGCGGTGCTCCAGCGGCGGCCTGGCTCCCTCTGAGCTGCGGTGCTCCAGCGGTGGCCTGGGTGTCTGGAGCTGCGGTGCTCCAGCGGTGGCCTGGGTGTCGGGAGCTGCGGTGCTCCAGCGGCGGCCTGGCTCCCTCTGAGCTGCGGTGCTCCAGCGGCGGCCTGGGTGTCGGGAGCTGCGGTGCTCCAGCGGCGGCCTGGCTCTCTCTGAGCTGCGGTGCTCCAGCGGCGGCCTGGCTCCCTCTGAGCTGCGGTGCTCCAGCGACGGCCTGGGTGTCGGGAGCTGCGGTGCTCCAGCGGTGGCCTGGGTGTCGGGAGCTGCGGTGCTCCAGCGGTGGCCTGGGTGTCGGGAGCTGCGGTGCTCCAGCGGTGGCCTGGGTGTCGGGAGCTGCAGTGCTCCAGCGGTGGCCTGGGTGTCGGGAGCTGCAGTGCTCCAGTGGCGGCCTGGCTTTCGGGAGCTGCGGTGCTCCAGCGGCGGCCTGGCTTTCGGGAGCTGCGGTGCTCCAGCGATGTTCCGGCGGCGGGCCCTGTGGCGGTGTTCCAGCGTTCCGGTGTCAGCGGCCTGGATCCCCTCAGCGCAGAGGGAGAATAAGGATGGGAGAAAGACAGAGACCCTAAGACTATTGCCTTCCACCACAGTGAGGAGGTGTTTGGTGAACTCACTGTGGTGGATGTTAATTTTGTGTTTATTGTATGGTATTGTTATTTTTATATATGTATGACTGCAGGCACGAAAAGGTCTGAATGACAATAAAGGCATTCAATTCAATTCAAATTAAATATCTTGGAATTTATGTAACAAAAAGATATGACTCTTTATTTAAATCTAATTTCCCACCCCAACTGAATAAACTACTTAAGAATATCCTATATTGGAAAACACTACCTATCTCAATGTTAGGTAAAATAAACGTGATAAAAATGATTTTTCTTCAGCAATTATAATATCTATTTCAAATGATCCCGATATATCTTCCCAAAAAATTCTTTAAGAAGGTGGATTCTATAATCACAAATTTCATTTGGGATTATAAGAGCCATAGAATAAATAAAAAACATCTATGCAAAGCAAAAACATGTGGAGGTTTAGCGCTGCCTAATTTTATGTTCTACTACTGGGCAGTTAATATTAAAAATATGAATTTTTGGTTTGAAGAATTAGATAAACAACCGAATTGGTTAAAAATGGAAAAGGAAGATTGTTTACCTTTTGAAATTAGCTCGATTCTATTTGCTAATACCAAACTACATTAAAAAACTTATAGAGGAAACCCAATAATAGAAAGTGGGATACGTATTTGGAAACAATTAAAGAAATTACTAAAATTGGAATGTTTACCACTGGCTCTTCCCATTGCAAACAATATTACTTTTAAACCCTCAAGGATGGATAAAGGTTTTTCACAATGGAAAAATTATGGAATTAATAAGATACGGGATCTCTACAGGGAAAATCTTTTTCTTTCATTTCAAGAACTACAACAAAAGCATGGACTACACTCAAAAGAATATTTTAGATATTTACAAATTAGAGACTATGTTAAATCAAATACACAAGAACTTAGAAATAGAAAGACAGAAATTCTAGATGAATGTTTAAATAAACACCCGAACACAGAAAAATTAATATCATATATTTATAATATTTTATTGGAAAATGATGCACCAACGTCGGAAATATATAGGCAAGCATGGGAAAGCGAATTAGGACAAACAATCAGTTTAGAAGTATGGGAGGAATGTTTACAACATATACACCACTGTTCATTAAATGCCAGACACTCTTTGATACAATTTAAAGTTTTACATAGATTACATTTCTCAAAATCCAAATTAAACAGAATTTTCTCAAATGTTTCTGCTATATGTGATAAATGTCAACACTTAGAAGCTAATCTAACGCACTAATTTACTAAATGTATAAAAATTACTAATTTTTGGTCAGAAATTTTTAAGATAATTTCGAAGGTAGTTAATACAAATTTGACTCCAGATCCAAAATTAATCATATTAGGTATATTAGAAACTGATCAATCACTAACAATAAAACAAAGAATTTTTATTGATTATAGTTTAATAATTGGTAAAAAATTAATATTAAGATTTTGGAAAGGTCCTACCTCCCCCACTATCAAAATGTGGATTACAGAAATGTCGGAGACACTTCATTTGGAAAGATTAAGACTTGTCCTCTTGGACAGGCTAGACCAGTTTAGAGGAACATGGTCTCCATTTATTGATTATCTAAAGGGACAAATTGGCTCGGTTCGAGGGCCTGACTGAAACCTGAACGAAGGAATAGATGAAGAATTATATACAATAGACCACTGATATATCTCCAATGAAGTATAGATTGTTTAATACTCCACTCACATTATTGATTTTCTATTTTTACTCTTATTTTATTTTTCTCTATTATTTCTCCCTATCACTTTCTTTCTGTATTAAAAATAATAAAAAGTATAGAAGTACAAACAAGAATGATTGTAAACTTTAAAAATATTAAGAATGTATGCGATGAATAAATATATTCTTTTTCTTTTTTTTCACATTTTAATTCGTCTTAATATAACCATATAACAATTACAGCACGGAAACAGGCCATCTCGGCCCTTCAAGTCCATGCCGAACAACTTTTTTCCCTCAGTCCCACCTGCCTGCACTCATACCATAACCCTCCATACCCTTCTCATCCATATGCCTATCCAATTTATTTTTAAATGATACCAACGAACCTGCCGCCACCACTTCCACTGGAAGCTCATTCCACACCGCTACCACTCTCTGAGTAAAGAAGTTCCCCCTCATGTTACCCCTAAACCTCTGTCCCTTAATTCTAAAGTCATGTCCTCTTGTTTGAATCTTCCCCATTCTCATAGGGAAAAGCTTGTCCACATCAACTCTGTCTATCCCTCTCATCATTTTAAAGACCTCTATCAAGTCCCCCCTTAACCTTCTGCGCTCCAGAGAATAAAGACCTAACTTATTCAACCTATCTCTGTAACTTAGCTGTTGAAACCCAGGCAACATTCTAGTAAATCTCCTCTGTACCCTCTCTATTTTGTTGACATCCTTCCTATAATTGGGCGACCAAAATTGTACACCATACTCCAGATTTGGTCTCACCAATGCCTTGTACAATTTTAACATTACATCCCAGCTTCTATACTCAATGCTCTGATTTATAAAGGCTAGCATACCAAAAGCTTTCTTTACCACCCTATCTATATGAGATTCCACCTTCAAGGAACTATGCACGGTTATTCCCAGATCCCTCTGGGAATTAATATGTATTTACTTCTAATAAAAAATATTTTACAAAAAAAAAGATTAAATCAGACAAAGGAGAATCATTAGTACAACCTAAGGATATTAACGAGAGATTTTTAGAATACTATCAAAATCTTTATTCTGCTAAAACTATAGATAACCAAACAGATGGAAGCATTTAAAAAAAAAAAAAGCAATCTTAAAGGGATAGATTTGCAAGATAGAGAATTATTAGATGTGGAAATAACAGTAAAAGAAATCGAAGAGTCTATCAGATCATTAAAAAATGGTAAATCCCCGGGACCAGATGGCATTGGCTCGGAATTTTATAAATCATTTTATGATTTGATTGTTCCGCATTTAAAGACATTGTACGAACATATCTATACTCAACAAAAATAACCAGAAACGTCAAATGAATCAATTATAACACTTATACGAAAAATAGATAAGGATCTGGATGATCCGGGATCATATAGAGCTATAGCTCTTTTAAATACTGATCAGAAAATATTAACTAAAATCTTAGCACAAAGATAGCACAAAGCATAGTGATTAATAAATTAATACACACGGATCAAACAGGATTTATACCAAAAAGGTATTCTTCATACAACCTGAGATGGTTATTCAATATTATATACTCAAAAAGAAATATTACCAAAGACCTAGCAATTATTTCATTAGACGTTGAGAAAGCTTTTGACCAGGTGGAGTGGCCCTATTTATTTTCGGTTTTGAAAATTTTTCAACTGGGAGAGAAGTTTAGTACATGGATAAAACTTCTATATACTAATCCAACAGCTAGAATATCAACAAATCAAATGTTATCAACTAAATTCAATTTATCCAGAGGTTGTAGACAAGGATGTCTATTATCCCCGTTAGTATTTGCATTGGTAATAGAACCATTAGCAGAAAGTGTGAGGTCCAATCCTGAAATATATGGGTATACAACCAAAGATACGGAAAACAAAATCTCATTATACGCAGATGATGTATTAGTTTACATTACTAAACCTGAAGTTAGTATCCCAAATCTACTAAATTTAATAGCCCAATATGGTTCGTTATCACGATACAGAATTAATTGGAACAAAAGCGAAATTATGCCAATAAGGGAAAGTAACCCACATATTTTACAACAATTCCCTTTTAAAATAGTAAAAGAAAAACTTAAATATCTTGGAATTTATGTAACAAAGAGATATACTTCTTTATTTAAATCTAATTTTCCGCCTTTACTGAATAAATTAGATAAGAATATTTTGTATTGGAAAACATTACCCATTGCTATGATGGGTAGAATTAATGCGATAAAAATGATTTTTCTCCCGCAACTATTATACCCTTTTCAATTAATCCCGATATATCTCCCAAAAACTTTTTTGAAAAGGTTGATTCTATAGTTACTAATTTTTATGGGATTATAAGAACCACAGAAGAAACAAGAAACATGTATGTAAATCAAAAGTAAATGGAGGCTTAGCATTACCGAATGTTATGTTTTATTTCTGGGCAGTTAATATCAAGAATATGAATTTTTGGTTGGAAGAATTAGATAAACAACCAGACTGGTTAAAAATGGAAAAAGAAGATTGTTTACCTTTTGAAATTGGGTCAATTCTATTTGCTATTACCAAATTAAGCAAAAAAACCTATAGTAGATAGTGGAATACGCACTTGGAAACAAATAAAGAAAACATTAAAATTGGATTATATACCATTATCTCTTCCTATTGTAAACAACGCAGCATTTAAATCCTCATGGATGGATAAGTGTTTGTTACAATGGAAAAAACATGGAATTACAAAGATGGGTGATCTCTATAGGAAAAATACATTTCTTTCATTTCAGGAATTACAACAATTGTATGGGCTTCAACGGATTACTTTAGATATTTACAAATCAGAGACTATGTTAAGTCAATTACAAATGAATATAGATTTAGAAAGATAGAAATTTCTGATGAATGTTTGAATAAACATCCGAACACAGAAAAACTGATACCATATATTTATAGTATTTTATTAGATAGCGATGCTCCAAAGACGGATTTATATAGGCAATCATGGGAAAATGGATTAGGTCAAACAATTAGTCCAGAAATTTGGGATGATAGCTTACAACATATACATCACTGTTCGTTAAACACTAGACATTCTTTAATACAATTTAAAGTATTGCATAGACTGCATTATTCAAAAACAAAACTGAATAGAATTTTTCCAAGTGTTTCCCCTATTTGTGATAAATGTCAACATTTAGAGGCTAACCTATTGCACTCATAAGTTGTATAAAAATTAATAATTTTTGGATGGAAATTTAAGATCATCTCAGAAGTCGTTAATGCCAAACTGGCTCCTGACTCAAAATTAACAATACTAGGAATAACGGAACCAAATCAATTCATGACTTCGAATCAATGAATATTTTATTGATTATAGTTTAATAATTGGGAAAAAATTAATATTAAAATTTTGGAAAAGCCCTATAACCCCCACAATTAAAATGTGGACCACAGAAATGTCGGAGACCCTATATTTGGAAAGAATAAGATTTGTCTTAATGGACAAACAAGAACTATTTTTTTAAAAATGGTCCCCATTTATTGAATATTTGAAGGGGCAAACTGGTTCGGCACGAGAACCCGACTGAAACCAGAATCGAAGAATAGATGAAGTAGTACATTTAATAAAACGCGGATATATCTCCAACGATGTAAAATCTGTAGAATATTCCATTCTTTCCTAACTTTATATACATGGATATATATAAATATCCATATTTATATATATGGATATATTGGATATATTACATATATGTATATTATATATATGGATATATATATTTTTTGTTTAATCTTTTTCCACTATTTTCTATCTTTATAAAAAATGGGAAAAAATAATATAGAAGCACAATTATTAAGCGAGGATTAACATAAATAATACTGATGTATGGATGCATGTATAGCTACAAAGAACAAAATGATTTTTATTATGTCATCAATGAACACGTATCTTTTTTTAAAATTATGTAATTGCTTCTAAATAATAAAAAAAATTAACAAAAAAAACATATGAAATTATAAAAGGACTGGACATGCTAGATGCAGGAAAAATGTTCCCAAAGTTGGGCGAGTCCAGAACCAGGGGCCAAAGTTGTGGAATAAAGGGGAGCCCATTTAAGACAGAGGTGAGAAAAAAACATTTTCAACCAGAGAGTAGTGAATTTGTGGAATTCCCTGCCTCAGAGGGTAGCGGAGGCCAATTCATTGGATGGATTTAAGAGAGAGTTAGATAGAGCTCTAGTGGTTGGTGTAATCAAGGGATATGGGGAGAAGGCAGGCACGGGTTAGTGATTGGGGACGATCAGCCATGGTCACAGTGAATGGCAGTGCTGTAAGGAAGGGCAAATGACCTCCTCCTGCACCTATTTTCTATGTTTCTATGACATGTTTGGAGGGATATGGACCAAATGCAGGCAGGGGACTAGTGTAGCTGCGACATGTTGGTTGGTGTAGGCAAGTTGGGCCGAAGGTCCCGTTTCCACACTGTATCACTCCATGACATGAAGTGCTGCAGTAGAACATGGATAGGTGACGTTTCACAGTGTACTGGAGTAACTCAGCGGGTCAGGCAGCATCTGTGGAGAACATGGATAGGTGACATTTCACAGAATGCTGCAGTAACTCAGCGGGTCAGGCAGCATCTGTGGAGAACATGGATAGGTGACGTTTCACAGAATGCTGCAGTAACTCAGCGGGTCAGGCAGCATCTGCGGAGAACATGGATAGGTGACGTTTCACAGAGTGCTGGAGTAACTCAGCGGGTCAGGCAGCATCTGTGGAGAACATGGATAGGTGACGTTTCACAGAGTGCTGGAGTAACTCAGCGGGTCAGGCAGCATCTGTGGGGAACATAGATAGGTGACATTTCACAGAATGCTGGAGTAACTCGTCGGGTCAGGCAACCTCTGTGGGGAACATGGACAGATGACATTTCACAGAGTGCTGGAGTAATTCAGCAGGTCAGGCAGCATCTGGTTGGAACATGGATAAGTGACATTTCGGGTCAGGACCCTTCTTCAGACTGACACTATGTTAACAGATGAGGGGGTGATCGGCTGATGAGTGAAGTAAGTGACAGAGGTGAGGGAAAATAAGGAGATAAAAGGATGTGAGATAAGGAGAGAGGAATGTATATGTGCAGCTTTAAGGGACATTGGTCAGGTAGCATTTGGAGTATTGCATAGAGTTCAGGTCACTCCATTACAGGATTGATGCGGAGGCTTTGGGGAAGGTGCAGAGATGGTTAACCAGAATGGTTTAAAAACAAGGAACTACAGATGCTGGTTTACTAAAAGGACACAAAATGCTGGAGTAACTCAGTGGGACAGGCAGCATGTCGGCAGAGAAGGACTGGGTGACATTTCGGGTCGAGACCGAGGAAGGTCTCGACCAGTAACCTATTCCTTCCAGCATTTTGTGTTTATCTAAACAGCACCTATCCATGTGCTGGTGCATCAGCAGGCTGCTGGATCTGTCAAAGCCCTTGCCACACTGGGCACGGATGTAGGGGCGCTCGCCGGTGTGGGTGCGCTGGTGCATCAGCAGATGACTGTATTGGGTGAAGTCCTTGCCTCACTGGGCGCAGGTGTTGGGGCGCTCGCCGGTGTGGGAGCGCTGGTGGTCCAGCAGTTTGTCAGAGCGGGTGAAGTCTTTGCCACACTGGGTGCAAGTGTAGGGGCGCTCGCCGGTGTGGGTGCGCTGGTGCACCAGCAGGTGGCTGGATTGGTTGAAGCCCTTGCCACACTGGGTGCAAGTGTAGGGGCGCTCGCCGGTGTGGGTGCGCTGGTGCTTCAGCAGGTAGCTGGATTGGGTGAAGCCCTTGCCACACTGGGCGCAGGTGTAGGGACGCTCGCTGGTGTGGGTGCGCTGGTGCACCAGCAGGTAGCTGGATTGGGTGAAGCCCTTGCCACACTGGGCGCAGGTGTAGGTGCGCTCGCTGGTGTGGGTGCGCTGGTGCTTCAGCAGGCCGCTCGCCTGGGTGAAGCCCTTGCCACAGTCGCCGCAGATGTAGGGCCGTTCCCCGGTATGCAACCGCCTGTGCACCTTCATGGCCTGGGACGACTTGAAGCCTTTGCCGCAGTCGGAGCAGGTGAAGGGCCGCTCACTGCTGTGCACCCGCTGGTGCTCCCGCAGCCCCGACAACTCGGCAAAGCTCTTGCCGCATGTGGAGCAGCCATAGGGCTTCTCGCCCGTGTGAACCCGCCGGTGGTTCTCCAGCTTGCTTGGGAACTGCCAGGCCTTGCCACACACGTCACACTCATAATGCTTCTCCTTGTTGTGCCCCGTCATGTTGTCCTCCATCTAAGCTCAGCCCCTCGATGCTCAGCCCGCACACCAAATTGGGGGGGGGGGGGCTCATCTGCACCCTGGTCGCCCTCAATGGCCACTCACGTTCCCGTCTCTCCGTCCACAGCAACGGCTCCTAAACCCAGCTGGAGGGGAACACAGAGGGTCAACAAGCTGGCAAACAGGACATTATCATAGAATATAGGTGCAGGAGTAGGCCATTCGGCCCTTCAAGCCTGCACCGCCATTCAATATGATCATGGCTGATCATCCAAATCAGTATCCTGTACCTGCCTTCTCTCCATACCCCCTGATCCCTTTAGCCACATCTAACTCCCTCTTAAATATAGCCAATGAACTGGCCTCAACTACGTTCTGTGGCAGAGAATTCCACAGGCAGGCACGGGTTATTGATAGGGGACGATCAGCCATGATCACAATGAATGACGGTGCTGGCTCGAAGGGCCGAATGGCCTCCTCCTGCACCTATTTTCTATGTTTCTAACATAACAAAGATGAGCGAGAAGCAAGAGGATTGGGTAACTTTTAAAGAGCAACAGAAGATAGCTAAAAAGGCAATACAGGGGGAAAAAATGAGGTACGAAGGTAAGCTAGGCAAGAATATAAAGGAGGATGATAAAAGCTTCCTTTGGTATATGACGAAGAAAAAAATCACTAAGCACAAATTTGGACCCTTGAAGACTGAAAATTATTAAGGGGAACAAGGAAATGGCAGACGAGTTGAACAGGTACTTTGGATCTGTCTTCACAAACAATCTCCCAGATGTACTAATGGCCAGAGGATCTAGGGTGACGGAGGAACTGAAGGAAATTCGCATTAGGCAAGAAATGGTGTTGGGTAGATTGATGGGACTGAAGGCTGATAAATCCCCAGGGCCTGATGGTCCACATCACAGGGTACTTAAGGAAGGAGAAGTCAAGGGGGAGGGAGAGAGGTAGGGTGGACGGAGAGTTCATTGATTACCCGCCTTAGATGGGGGTTTATTGATTATGTACAGCAAGGGGGAAGAGTGGGGGAGAGATGGAGATGGGGAGAGGAGGAGTTTATTGATTGTTTACCTCATATATCCACAGACAGAGGTTTATAACATTATTTACCCCAGTTTGTCTCACAGACCTGTAGTTTATGTGGAGATTTATTGATTATTTACAGGGGGGACAGACACTGAGAGATGTTTATACCGTTATTTACCCCAGTTTTACCCCCAGACATGTAGTTTATGTGAAGATTTACCTCAGTGAATAAGGAAGGTGGACAAAAATGCAGGAGAAACTCAGCAAGTGAAGTAACATCTGTGGAAAGAAGGATACCTTAAACTACTGTTGCTGGTGTCTCTGCCAAGGCACCACAGCAATTCTCTCTCACTCCAACAAGAAGACATTCGCAACTTAAAAAGAGAGAGAGGTGTACATTCCACAGACAAAGAGGTAGGGAGAGATGCTGCGAGTGAGAGACAAAGAAAGAGAAAGACAGAGAGATGGTGATAGAGAGATAGCAGTGTACATCCCGCAGACAGAGAGATTGAGAGAGATAGAGAAATTGAACGAGAGGGAGAGAGAAGAAGAGGGAGAGAGAACAAGAAGGGGAGAGTGGGAAGCGGGGGGGGGGAGAGTGGGAAGGGGGGGAGAGGGGAAGGGGGGAGAGGGGAAGGGGGGGAGAGGGGAAGGGGGGAGAGGGGAAGGGGGGAGAGGGGGAGGGGGGGAGAGCGGGAGGGGGGAGAGCGGGAGGGGGGAGAGCGGGAGGGGGGGAGAGGGGAAGGGGGGGGAGAGGGGAAGGGGGGGGAGAGGGGAAGGGGGGGGAGAGGGGAAGGGGGGGAGAGGGGAAGGGGGGGAGAGGGGAAGGGGGGGAGAGGGGAAGGGGGGAGAGGGGAAGGGGGGAGAGGGGAAGGGGGGAGAGGGGAAGGGGGGGAGAGGGGAAGGGGGGGAGAGGGGAAGGGGGGAGAGGGGAAGGGGGGGAGGGGGGGAGAGCGGGAGGGGGGAGAGCGGGAGGGGGAGGGGGGGGAGAGCGGGAGGGGGAGGGGGGGAGAGCGGGGGGGAAAGGGGGAGAGCGGGAGGGGGAGAGGGGGAGGGGGGGAGAGCGGGAGGGGGAGGGGGGAGAGCGGGAGGGGGAGAGGGGGAGGGGGAGAGGGGGAGGGGGAGAGGGGGAGGGGGGGAGGGGGAGGGGGGGAGAGCGGGAGGGGGAGAGGGGGAGGGGGGGAGAGCGGGAGGGGGAGGGGGGAGAGCGGGAGGGGGAAGGGGGGGAGAGCGGGAGGGGGAAGGGGGGAGAGCGGGAGGGGGAAGGGGGGAGAGCGGGAGGGGGAAGGGGGGAGAGCGGGAGGGGGAGGG
>OY740824.1:1463306-1510806 GCA_963514005.1 Raja brachyura
TGACTGTCCTAGATCACAGCTTTTGAGTTAGGTCAATGGAAAGGCAATGGGGAACAAGATGCTAATTTCCGAGTATGAAAATGGCCATAACGTTTTTAATACTGAAGATATGAAAGTGAATTAGGTGTCAAATTAAACTTCTTTTTATGCTTTACTGATGGGATAAATTGCAGACTTGATTTTTTAAATCTCAAAATGTTGTAACATTGCTACGATAGGGGGAGAGAAAGAGAGGGGAGAGCGTGTGGGAGAGAGTGAGTGAGAGAGAGAGAGAGAGAGTGAGAGAGAGAGAGAGAGAGAGAGAGAGAGAGAGAGAGAGAGGAAGGGGGAGAGAGAGGAAGGGAGAGAGAGAGAGTGGGAGAGAGGGAGGGAGAGAGAGAGTGTCTGGAGGGGGAGAGAGAGAGACAGACAGAGTGAGAGAGAGAGTGAGTGTGGGGAGGGAGAGAGAGGGATTTAGTAGAGAGGGGGGGGGATTGAGGAGAGAGTTTGGAAGGGAGAGGGAGAGAGATATGTGAGCGGTGGGGGGCTGAGAGGGACAGGAATAAGGGGATAGGGTCAGAGAGAGAGGAGAGAGTCGGGAGGAAGGGGGTGAGAGGCAGGGGGTTGGAAAAGGGGTGAAGTGAGTAGCGGGGGAGGCAGGGAGCAAAGGGAGGGGGAGGTATTCAAGGGGGAGTGGCTTTGAGGGGGATGAATGCGGGGACAGGAAACTGGGGGGGAGAGAGAGAGGGGTCAAGGAAGGAGATAAGGAGCCTGGTGGGGGTTCACACTGTTTGGGCATAGGGGGGAGGGGGAGGGAGCAAAGAGGGATAAGGAGCAGGAGGCGGCAGGGGTAAGGGGCAGGGAGACACCAGGACGAGGTCACATTGTTTAGGGGTGGGGAGGTTGTTGCAGTTTAGGAAGTCAAACCAGGGCCCCACTGTGAATGGCGGGGCGCTGGGGGAATGTGTGGAGCCGAGGGATCTAGGAGTGTGGGTATGAGTTGGGCCGAAGGGCCTCTTTCGAATGCTGTGTGACTCTATGACAAAGTGCTGGAGCAACTCAGCGGGTCAGGCAGCATCTGTGGAGAAGAGGAGTAAGGGGGAGAGAGAGAGTGTGAGTGTGAGGAGGGAGAGGGGGAGTGGGAGAGAGTGGGGAGGGAGAGAGAGGGGGCAAGAGAGAGAAAAAGGAGTGTGTGAGAGTGGGAGGAAGAGAGAGAACAATGGGGGGAGTGAAAGAGGGGGAGAGAGGGAGGGAGAGAGAGAGAGGGGGAGAGAGGGAGGGAGAGAGACAGAGGGGGAGAGAGAGACAGAGAGAGAGAGAGAGAGAGGGAGGGAGAGAGAGAGACAGAGACAGAGAGAGAGAGAGAGAGAGAGAGACAGAGAGAGAGTGGGGGAGGGAGAGAGAGATAGGAGGGGTGGAGAGAGAGAGTGTGGGAGAGAGTGAGGGATTCAGTAGGGATATATATATAGAGAGAGGAGCAGAATGAGAGAGATAGAGGGGTGGAGAGAGAAGGGAGGGTGAGAGAGGGAGTGGGGCAGGAGAGAGAATTCTGAGGGGAGAGAGATATCTGAGCAGTGGGAAGCTGAGAGGGGCAGGAATAAGGGGAGAGGGTCAGAGAGAGAGAGGAGACATTCCGGGGGGGGAGGGAGGGGATGAGAGGCTGGGGGTTGGTAAATGGGTGAAGTGAGTAGCGGGGGGAAGCAGGGAGAAAAGGGAGGGGGGAGGGATTCAAGGGGAAGTGGGTTTGGTGCCGAGCGGGATGAATGGGGGGGGGGCAGGGAACTGGGAGGGAGGAGAGAGGGGTCAAGTGGGTCAAGGAAGGGGGTAGGGAGCTTGGTGGGGGTTCACACTGTATGGGGGTGGGGAGGAGGGGGGGAGGGAGGTAAAAGGGGGGTAAGGAGCAGGAGGCGGCAGAGGTAAGGGGCAGGGAGCCACTGGGAGGAGGTCACATTGTTTGGGGGTGGGAGGGTGTTGCAGTTTAGGAGGTCAAACCAGGGCAGGATCTTCACTGCAAATGGTGGGGCGCTGGGGCAATAGACAAATGACAATAGGTGCTGGAGTAGGCCTTTCAGCCCTTTGAGCCAGCACCGCCATTCAATGTGATCATGGCTGATCATCCCGAATCAGTACCCCATTCCTACCTTTTCCCCATATCTCTTGACTCCGCGATCTTTGAGAGCCCTATCAAGCTCTCTCTTGAATATATCCAGAGAACCGGCCTCCATCGCCGTCTGATGCAGAGAATTCCACAGACTCACAACTCTCCGTGAGAAAAAGTGTTTTCTCGTCTCTGTTCTAAATGGCTGACCCCTTATTCTTAAACTGTGGCTCCTGGTTCTGATCTCCCCCAGCATCGGTCCAAACCCTCAACAATCTTATATGTTACAATAGAAACATAGAAACACGGAAAATAGGTGCAGGAGTAGGCCATTCGGCCCTTCGAGCCTGCACCGCCATTCAATATGATCATGGCTGATCATCCAACTCAGTATCCTGTTCCTGCCTTCTCTCCATACCCCCTGATCCCTTTAGCCACAAGGGCCACATCTAACTCCCTCTTAAATATAGCCAACGAACTGGCCTCAACTACCTTCTGTGGCAGAGAATTCCACATATTCACCACTCTCTGTGTGAAAAATGATTTTCTCATCTCGGTCCTAAAAGACTTCCCCCTTAAACTTAAACTGTGACCCCTTGTCCTGGACTTCCCCAACATCGGGAACAATCTTCCTGCATCTAGCCTGTCCAACCCCTTAAGAATTTCGTAAGTCTCCATGAGATCCCCCCTGAATCTTCTAAATTCTAGCGAGTACAAGCCGAGTCTATCCTGTCTTTCTTCATATGGAAGTCCTGCCATCCCAGGAATGAGTCTGGTGAACCTTCTCTGTACTCCCTCTATGGCAAGAATGTCATTCCTCAGATTAGGAGACCAAAACTGTACGCAATACTCCAGGTGTGGCCTCACCAAGACCCTGTACAACTGCAGTAGAACCTGCCTGCTCTTGTACTCAAATCCTTTTGCAATGAATGCCAACATACCATTGCAGCTCCCCTTTTCCTAATGGGTCACAATTCAAATAATAGTCTACTTTCCTGTTTTTGCCACCAAAGTGGATAACCTCACATTTATCCCCTCATCCCCTCATCCTTCTAAAGATGAGATCACCTCATCCTTCTAAATTTCAGTGTATAAGCCCAGCCACTCCATTCTCTCAGCATATGACAGTGCCGCCATCCCGGGAATTAACCTTGTAAACATACGCTGCTCTCCAACAATAGCAAGAATGTCCTTCCTCAAATTTGGGGACCAAAACAGCACACAATACTCCAGGTGTGGTCTCACTAGGACTCTGTACAACTCTGAGCCTTGCGGAATGTGTGGAGCCGAGGGATCTAGGGGTGTGAGTACGAGTTGGGCCAAAGGGCCTCTTTCCAACGCTGTATCACTCCATGACTCTATGACAAAGTGCTGAAGTAACTCAGCGGGTCAGGCAGCATCTGTGGAGAGAAGGAATGGGTGGCGATTTGGGTCGACTCCCTTCTTTAGTTTAGTTTAGTTTACAGATGCAGCGCAGAAACAACAGGTCTTTCGGCCCATGGAGTCCGCGCTGACGAGCGATCACTCCGTACACGAGCACTATCCCAGGCACATTAGGGACAATTTATCTATTTTGTGGAGGCCGATTAATCTACAACCCTGAACCCCTTTGAAATGTTGGAGGAAACTGGAACACCCAGAGTAAAAATCCATGCAGGTCAAGGAGAGAACGTACAATCTCCGCACAGACAGCACCCGTAGTCAGGATCAACCCCGGGTCTCTGGTGGTGAGGCAGCAACTGTACCGGCGCAGTTTGCCGCGTAGAATTATCTAACAGTTTCCACCATATAAAACCATTATATAATGGTTTCCACCATAAACGCACCCAATAAGTGCTAATTTGCCAGCTTGTTGTCCCTCTGTTCCCCTCCTGCAGGGTTTAGGAGCCGTTGCTGTGGACGGAGAGACGGGGACGTGAGCGGCCATTGAGGGCGGCCAGGGTGCCGGTGAGCCCCCCATTTGCTCGGTGTGTGGGCTGAGGTTCGAGGGGCTGAGCTTCGATGGAGGACAACATGATGGGACACAAGGAGAAGCGTTATAAGTGCGACGTGTGTGGCAAGGCCTGCCGGAGCCCGAGCAAGCTGGAGATCCACCGGCGGGTGCACACGGGAGAACGGCCCTTCAACTGCTCGGAGTGCGGCAAGAGTTTCAAGACGGTGAATGCCCTGGAGACCCACCGGCAAGTGCACACGGGCGAGAAGCCCTATTGCTGCTCCACATGCGGCAAGAGCTTTACCTACATGTCGGGGCTGTGTGTGCACCAGCGGGTGCACAGCAGTGAGCGGCCCTTCACCTGCTCCAACTGCGGCAAAGGATTCAAATCGTCCATGAACCTGAAGTTGCACAGGCAGTTGCACACCGGGGAGCGGCCCTTCACCTGCAGCGACTGCGGCATGGGCTTCATCTGCTGCACCAGCCTGCTGTACCACCAGCGCACCCACACCGGCAAGCGCTGCTTCACCTGTGCCCAGTGCGGCAAGGGCTTCACCTGCTCCGACAACCTGCTGAATCACCAGCGCACCCACACCGGTGAGCGCCCCTACACCTGCGCCCAGTGTGGCAAGGGCTTCACCCAATCCGGCAACTTGCTGGTGCACCAGCGCACTCACAGCGGCGTGCGCCCCTACACCTGCGTCCAGTGTGGCAAGGGCTTCACCCACTCCAGCAACCTGCTGGTGCACCAGCGCACCCACACCGGCGAGTGCCCCTACACCTGTCCCCACTGCGGCAAGGGCTTCTCCAACACCTCCAGGCTGCTGTCCCACCAGCGGGAGCACGCCGGCGAAAGTCCCATCGCCAGCCCGGTGTGTGGAGAGCGCATTGCCAAGGCCTCGCGCGCCCTGTCTCACCAGCACGTGCAGACCAGTGGCCAGCCCTACGACTGCCCGTACTGTGGTGAGTCGTTTGACAGCTCGCGGGGGCTGCGCCAGCACCGGCGGGTCCACGTTGGCGAGCAGCTGCTCCCACTGTGACAAGGGAGCATGGGGGCTGCGGGAGCACCAGCAGATACACACCAGAGAGAGACCCTTTGTGTGCG
Organism: Raja brachyura; assembly: GCA_963514005.1. Next base: position 1,468,422 of record OY740824.1, read on the forward strand.
TTGAGTGTGGCAAGGGTTTCACCCGCATGTCCAGCCTGTGGCAGCACCGGCATACCCACAACAGTGAGCGTCCGTTCCCCTGCCCGTCCTGTGGTAAGGGCTTCACCCACCTTGACCACCTTTGCCCGCTCCTCCAGCTTGCTGGCACACCGCCACGTGGATAGGCGCTGTTTAGGTAGAGACAAAATGCTGGAAGAAATGGGGAACGTTCCTTGTCGAGACCCTCCTCAGTCTTGACCCAAAATGTCACCCAGTCCTTCTCTCTCGTGATGCTGGCTCACCCGCTGAGTTATTCCAGGACTTCGTGCTAGAGTCATAGAGTGATACAGTGTGGAAACAGTACCTTCCGCCCAACTTGCCCACACCAACCAATGTGTCCCAGCTACAGCATCCCCACTTGCCTGCATTTGGTCCATATCCCTTCAAACTTGGCCTATCTATGTACCTGTCTATAGCTCTTTCTTAAATGTTGGGATAGTCCCAGCCACAACAACCTCCACCGGCAGTATGTTCCATATACCCACCACCCTCTGTTGAAAAGTCACCCCTCAGATTCCTATTAAATCTTTTCCCCTTCACCTTGAACCCATGTCCTCTGGTCCTCGATTTCCCCCACTCTAGGCAAGAGATTCTGTGCATCCGACTAAATTGTGTTCTATGCAAGATACCAGCCTCTGCAGTTTCTTATGTCTCCCTCACTTATATCCACCCATCACATCTGAAGAAGGGTCTCAACCTGAAATGTCACCCATTCCTTCTCTGGTGATGCTGCCTGTCCCGCTGAGTTCCTCCTCCTATCACTTGCCAGGCTTTGTCGAGCTCCCATCTCTCTTTCCCAGCTTCCTCCACCCACCCTCTCCACTCAATCTGAACAAGGGTCCTGATCTAGAATGTTGCCTGTCCATGCTCTCCAGAAGTTAATCCAGGAGATTGTGTCTCTTTTTGTAAACCAGCATCTGCAGTTCCTTGTATCTAGACTAGGCGTGCATTTCATCCTTCACTTGCGCTCGGTCCGCCAAGGCTTGCTGGACCTCCCGGTTGCCAACCATTTTAACTCCCCTTACCATTCCCACACTGGTTTGTCCGTCCTGGGCCTCCTCCATTGCCAGAGTGAGGTGACACGCAAACTGCAGGGACAGCACCTCACAGCTTACAGCCCAATGACATGAACGTTGAATTCTCCAAATTAAACGGACATTTCCCCTCCCTCGTGGGCCATCTCTTCATCATCGCTGTGTCTTCTCGCTGGCAAAAGGCTTCAGGATTAATCGAGTCACCCCTTCCTGTATTTTAAGTAATTTTTAAAAGTATGTTTTAGTGTTTCTAGGTTTGTTTTACATGGGGGGGGGAGGAATTGGGGGAATTTTTTTTTCAGTCACTTACCTCGACGAAGATGCGATTTTTCTCCTTTGCCGAGGATCGCCCGTGAGGAGCTCCAACCTCAGGGCCTGTGGACTTTAACACCATGAAGCCCGCGGTCTCCGGTAAGAAGAGGCCGACTTGGGAGCTCCGTGCTGCGGAGTGTTCCAATCCTTCGCGATACCGGAGTTTCAGTCATCCCGACGTGAGGACTTCGAACATCGGACCATCGGCAGTGGCGACTGCGGAGGGTTCAACAGCCCCGACAACGGGTGAACAAACGAGGAAAATGATTGAACTTTATTACCTTCCATCACAGTGAGGAATGTGGATTCCGCTGTGGTGGATGTTTCTGTTAAATCTTTATTTTATGTGGCTGTGTGTCTTGTTGCTTTTTACTTAGTATGGCTGTGTGGTAACTCAAATATCACTGTACCTTAATTGGCACATGTGACAGTAAATGTGAACTGAACTTCTTTGCGTTTTGAGTTCTGAAGCTTTGTAATTCTGTGCTGTAGAAGGGCTGGGTGATCAGGAAATTGGAGGTCAGCATTCAAACTGCATCCAAGCTGCTTCCCGTTGTGCCCAAGCAAAAGATATTGACAATGGTGGGAGAGGATTTGTTTCCTGAGAAGGTGCTGGCTTCTGTAAACAGAAGCCTTGAGAGATGATGTGTTTCCTTTGGAGTTGGGTCTCTGTAAACAAGAACTTCTGTGGGTAATTGATAACGATCCTTACATTGATAAGAAGGTACTGCAGATGATATACCTTTGACTAAGTTCCTGTAATTTGTAACTAAAGTTTGTGATTGATATAACCATATAATCATCGTATTGTGTTAGTGGCAAGAATGCTTTGAATGGGTATACTCTGTGATTGATATATTAGACGTCATTGCTCCAACTCTGTATAAACATGTGACAACGTTTCCAAAATACTATAAAAAGATGCTGTATGCCTTTGTTCATTAGAGTGATGGCCCAGGAGGGTTAAGTATGTGTTGCATACTTGACTTTGTATCCCCTGGCACTCTCGCCGGCTAAATGATCAGTAAAGCTTGTGTTGGTTGATCTAACTTATTGTGAGTTGTCTGTTTTAAGAAATGAATCTTAACAGTTCTGTACTCCCCCAACATGGGGAAGATGTTTCCTGCATCTACCCTGTCCAATCCCTTACTTAATGTAGCGGCAGATTTTCATATCTTTCAGGTAATTAGCACCCTAGCTGCTTTTTGGATGAGAATGGTTGAAGGGGGTGTCTTCTCAATGCATGCAAGCTCACTCACAGAGACCTTCAGAGCTTCTTCTCAGATATGGCTTCCAAACAGTCTTTTGATGATTATATGCTTTATTGTTGATTTAAAACAGTCAGATACATCCAAGTTTCTTCCGACTCGTTACTACAATATTCTTCGAACTCCAGCTTATTACTTTAGACATTATAAAACTCCTCATGTCTCCGTAACTCTGGCAAGATCCGCATGGACCTTGCGTGATCCTGCATGATCTCCCGTGGACCCCGCATGGTAGAAGGGCCAACCTTCCCCATCGGCTCTCCAAACTAATCTAAAAACTAAACTTCTGCGCAAGCATCTACGCTCCAAACACGCCCAAAAACATGTCATAAATCCCACCCACAATATAATGGGCAATCTAAAATTTAAAGGCACATGCCATCATCAGTGACATGCAAAACAGGCCAAATGGCCACTACATACTGGCCCCTAATTGTTCCGCATACATAATGAGGCAATTACTAATAAACATTTAAAAAGTGGCTATAAAGGCTATACACACATCAAAATCAAAAGGTCAGGGAATAAAACCCAGTGGCTCCTCATCAGGAAATCAAACCCCGGTCTACCACGTGACAGGTGGGGATACTAATCACCATACTTTTCTTTTTTTTAATTTAAATTAATTTCATTTATTAGAGGTAAATACATCAATGTACTTCACATATATATTGTTACAATCATTGTACCCCATAATTTTATGGCTTTTAAAGAAAAAGAATAGAGAGAAAGAGAGTGAAATAGGTGAAAAGAGTTGTGATAGTGAAAGAGCGTGCCAAAGGGGAGAAGAAACCCTTGGTCAAAGAATTAGAGAAAGGGGGTTAAAAGATAGACCCTAAAAAATGAAAAGGGGGAAAAAAAAGCCAGTTACTATGTTATATATATCACGCAAAAGGAATCCACCAGCTCGATAGTTTTTCATCCCCCCCCCTACCAAGGCCCGAGGTACTCCTGCACCCTATCTTTGTAGTAATTCTATAAATGCAGACCACGTCTGATAGAAGCGTTCTGATTTTCCTTCCAGGCGGAGTCTCATATCTTCCAGATGCAGTGTTTCAAACATAGTTGAAATCCACATATTTAATGTTGGTATAGGAGAATTTTTCCAGAATTTTAAGATTAGTTTTATTCCTATTATTAAGCCGTAATCACCAAACGCTGCGTGTCTAAGGCCAGCAGTATTATAAAAGACCCCACACATCTCCATCACGGACTGTTCACTCTGCTGCCCTCGGGAAAAGGATATCGCAGCATAAGGAGCAGAACATCAAGGTTCTGCAACAGCTTCTTCCCACGAGCCATCAGACTCCTGAATGCCATGTAATGGGCTGCCACCGTTGTCTAATTATCCTTTTCATCCATGCCTATCCTTCGGTTAATTTATTGTGTTGCACAGGGAGCCAAATGCAACGTAATTTCGTTTGGAACTGCATATATCAATGTATTTCTAAATGACAATAAAGTTTGTTTGACTTTGTTTGACTTTGTTTTTTGACTAAGCAAATAAATTCTTTTGATACACATTTAATTCTGAACTACCTTCTGTCATTCCGAAAATGATCCATTCTGGCTTTGGTGTCATTTTTATTTTAAACAGTTTTGTGAAAATTTCAAAGATTTCAATCCAAAACCTTTGAATTTTTGTACAAAAGATGAATGAGTGCGCTATAGTAGCTTCTTGACATTGGCATTGATCACAAATTGGTGGAACATTAGGGAAAAATTTATTTAATTTAGTTTTTGAGTAGTATAATCAGTGTATAATTGTAAATTGTATTAAAGTGTGTCTTACGTTAATTGAGCATTTGTGCACATTTAATAAGTATTCTTTCCACCTTTCATTGGAATTTTTTATGCTTAGTTCGTTTTCCCACTCACCTCTAATACCTTCCGTTGTTGGTATTACTGCATTCAGTATAATATTATATATATATGTGAAATTAAATTTGCTGATTCCGCCTTTGTATTCATTACTTCATCTAGTAAGTCTAATGGCATTTTGTGAAATTCATGTGCATGTTTTTTCAAATAATCACATATTTGGAAATATTTAAAATACTGATTGTTACCCAGGTTGTATTTTAGTTGTAACTGTTTAAATGATAATAGTTTTCCCGTATCATACAAATCTCCCAAAGTTTTAATTCCTGCTCTTTCCCTAATCACTATACTAACGAGAAAAAAAATCGCATGCACTATATATCTGCAATCCGAATTCTTCATCGACTCTTCCATCTTCACTTTGATCTTCTAGAAGCAAGCACATCTTAGTTATTAATCTTATTACAACAGTGGTTTTATTCAAAGTCGTATCATGCATACCAAACCCTTAAAATCAGGCATGATACCCAGTATATAGTCCAAAAGATAATAGTCCAAAGCTTAGACAGCATGAAACGTCTTCCACCATGTCCGATCAACTCATTGATGTGTTGTAACAGCAATGTTGAAGTATGAAAATCCTTCAAAAGAATAACAGGATCTTTAGCAATAAAATTCACCGTTAAGTTTGATTTAATGTCCAAATCTTTAGCAGAGATTTCAATTCCCAGCTCAAGCTTTGGCCACTCTGTCGGGCTTGCAGAGAGATTTTAGTTGATTGATCCATTTCTTCTCGCTTAAGAAACGGTTGACTGTCAGTTCTCTGGAAACTTCATTCCCAGGATTTCCTTCTGTGTCAACGCATTTCAGTTGTACCACATTAGTAACTCCCAATGCTCGCTCCATTGGCAGATCGTGTTTGTCCAAATCCAGCTCTCTGGTTTCTTTGGCTCTGTCATCTAGTGCAATGCTTTCACAATTGTCGCTGTCCCACTTCGAAAGAATAAATCCTCCCTTATTGCAAAGAGAAGTCAAATGTTCTACTGGTAGAATTGCTTCCTGCCAAGTAGGCCTAGATTTTAAACAACCATTCAAAAAATATTCTTCTTACATGAAATTTACGCTTCTCGCCAAACTTGCGTTTCAAAGTCTGGGTACCTTGCACTGCCATACTATGATTATTTGATAGATTAACACTTTCTTGTTTGAAAGGTAAATCTCCACAACAGTGCCCATTAGTTTTCACTGAGTAGTTCATAACATCCATGAACTTCAATTCTTCATTCAACATCTCTTCAGATGGTTTGCTGGTACTTTCATTAGAGTCATCACCGGCTTTTCTAATTCATCAGTCGACATTTGATTGGCAGCAATGGCAGGACAGTTCTGATTTTCGATTTTATGGTTCCTTTTCAAGGAGCCATAGATAACCCATCCAAGTCGGGTTTTTGTAGCATACAATCTGTATAGGTTCCAAAGCCTTCAAAACATTCATTCCGATAAGTAGATCAACACTAGAATCTATTTCAGATATCTTGACATCCTTCAGATAAGACCATTGCTTTAATTCTTCCTGTCCTGGTATATTTTGACGACCAACAGGCATAGTTCCATGTGTAAACACTTCAGATACCACCGGTATGAAATTATCGCCATCCAAACTGGATATCTCCATTCTCGTAATGCAATGACTCATGCTCTCTTTATCTTTATTCATGGTATGTAATCGAATCTTAGTCTCTTCTGTGATATTCAGCCTTCTCGTCGGGCTTTCTGTGCAAAAGGTAGTCCAACTTCCATGGTCCAGAAAGTTTGCAACACTATTTGTCTTGCTGTTCCTTACTTGCACTGGTAAGATAGAAAAATTGCGAGCTTCTACCCCGGCCCCAATATGAGCAGTTACTTGAGGCGAGGTGATAGCATTTCTAGTGGTTGGCTTGTCGCCCTGTTCTGTTTGTTCCTGTTCATCTTCTTCTTTTCGCTCTGGTATTTCATCATCCGTTTGTACCAGTTCTTCTTCTTCCCGGTGCTCTGATAGCTCTTCTTCAATGTGAAGTGCTTCAGGATGATATTGATTGCATTCATAACAAATTATAGGACTCTTACAGTCTCTCACCATATGTCCGTTTTTCAAACATACAAAACAGATTCCCTTCTCTTTCAAGAAATCCATCTTGTCTTCATATTCTTTCATCTTGAATCTTCGACACCATCTTATGGTGTTACCAACCTCATCACATAACAAAAAAAAAACTATTTGCTTACTAGTAGACACCTTTCTTTTTCTTTCATCTGTCTTTTCCACAGATATGATAGCAAAACTACTTCTCTTAGGTTCAGATCTTTCTCCGATTTTGGAAAAGGTAGAGCCTTTATAAGTTGCAAGTTGTCTGCGATCTTCAATAGTTCCGTTGTATGAGTCTGACATGTACCGTACTTCTTTGTCCAGGAATTCCACCAGGTCTGGTAGCCTGGCTACTTCATTGCTTTTATCTCGTATTTCGCCTGCCCTATCTCTCCACTTTTCTCTCATCCTTCTGGGCAACTTGTTAATGATTCTCATATTACTTGCATGATTCATTTCCTCCATGTAACCATATAACCATACAACAATTACAGCATGAAGACAGGCCTTCTCGGCCCTTCCAGTCCGTGCCAACCATTTATTTTCCCCTAGTCCCATCTACCTGCACTCAGAACATACCCCTCAATTCCCTTCCCGTCCATATACCTATCCACTTTACTTTTAAATGTTACAATCGATCCTGCCTCCACCACTTCTGCTGGAAGATCGTTCCACACAGCCACCACTCTCTGAGTAAAGAAGTTCCCCCTCTATAAGATCCCCCCTCATCTTTCTAAACTCTAGTGATACAAGTCTAGTCTTTTCAATCTTTCCTCATATGACAGTCCCGCCATGCCAGGGATCAATCTCGTGAACCTACACTGCACTGCTTCAATCACAAGGATGTCCTTCCTCAAATTAGACCAAAACTGTTCACAATACTCCAGATGTGGTCTCACCAGAGCCCTGTACAACTGCAGAAGAACCTCTTTACTCCTACACTGAAATCCTCTTGTTTTGAAGGCCAACATTCCATTAGCTTTCTTGACTGCCTACTGTGCCTGTAAGCCAACTTTCATTGACTGGTGTACAAGAACGCCCATGTCTCGCTGCCCCTCCCCCTTACCTAACCTAACCCCATTGAGATAATAATCTTCCCCCTTGTTTTTGCCACCAAAGTGGATAACCTCACATTTATCTATATTATACTGCATCTGCCCACTCACTCAACCTGTCCAGGTCACCCTGCAACCTCCTAACATCCTCTTAACCCTTATAAATTTTGATTCTGGTAATTAAAAAAAAAAAGTTTTTTAAATCATTTCTTTTTAAATGGCTCATATGCTGTGTTTGAGTTAATTTTTGTTGAGTTGACACTTGCACTCTGTAATACATTCATCTAATCATACTGTTCACAACTGCAGTATTTGGTAAAATAATAACATTATGAAGATTCCAGTTGCTCCAGCCCTGGAATGTAACTTAATATTTTTGTGTCTATGAAGCTGTTTCTCAACAATATAATGGGTCTGGTCTTCCCAAAACCCAGAGAGTGGAACATGATCTGTCTAATGGTGGGGTTATCTAAATGAAGTATTTTACCAAATTAAATGTGTTTAAGCAAGATTTACAAATGATGTATAACTTAAGGATGGTTTTATTCAGCGAGCATACAAATGATTAGATTGTGGTGGAAAGTACACACATAGATGAATGTTATATAGATGTATATGATAATATAACACACATTTACATTTCTTCGGATTTTTATATCTAATGATGAACTTTATTTCAGACTAGACATGGGAAAATATTAAATAAAAAAAACATTGTAAACCTCATGCAACTTCACTTTGGTGTCTCGGCCGTGCTGATCCGGGCCAGACTCCCCGCACGCTGTGGAAGGGACATCTTTTCGCTTTCATTGTGATTTACTTCTCTTTTTAACACTGAATATCTGATAACGACACATCAGCAGCCGATGTTGCCGAAGCTGCCGCCCTCTAGTCCAGCGGACGAAGCTGTTGCCGTGGGAGCTCCGGAAAAACAGGTCACTAACCTGTGACCTGCGAGCCCCTGACCATGTCGTCTACTGGGCCCGCGGGCTGAACCTCCGAAGTCGGGCCACCGTCACCGCCGGGACACAGCCTCAGCCCCGAGTCGGGCCGCTGCCTCAACCCCGAAAAGGGAGGTGGAAGCAAAGATCATATCTTTGGGAGGAAGCAAGATGGTGGAGGCAAGATGGCGGAGGCTGGTTGCTGAAATGGGTCGAATAATTACCCATGAATCTGCCCATGACCGTACTACGCGTTTTTCGTGGGAGTAGGCCATCTTGCTCGCTATAGGATCTTTGCTCCAAACACACCCAAAATCACGTCATAAATCCCACCCACAATATAAAGGACAGTCTAAAATTTAAAGGCACATGCCATCATCAATGACATGCAAATCAGGCCAAATGGCCACTACACTGTGGTCACACTCCCACCGTGTGGTGATCCACTGTACTGCAGGCCCGTCCGATCTGTGGTCAACACTCCCACCGAGCCTGCAATGCATTAGATCACCACATAGTGGCAGTGTTGACCACAAACTGGAGCAACTTAACATATGAATTCTGTTTTGTTTACTATTTGACAGTGGAGAGGGAGATGGGGAGAGAGAGATGGAGAGATTGATGGTATAGATGGAGATAGATAGATACAGAAAGCGATAGATAGGGAGAGATAGCGATAGTGAGGCAGACAGAGAGATCGAGAGAGAGAGATGTCTGTGTACATTATCCCGCAGTCGTTGTTTACTATTTGGCAGTAAAACCAGATTGACCAACGTGTTAAAGAAGGAACTGCAGATGCTGGAGAATCGAAGGTTACACAAAAGCTGGAGAAACTCAGCGGGTGCAGCACCATCTAAGGAGCGAAGGAGATAGGCGATGTTTCGGGTCGAGACCCTTCTTCAGACTGGTCAGGGATCAGGGAAACGAGAGATATAGACGGTGATGTGGACAGATAAAGAACAATGAATGAAAGACATGCAAAAAAGTATCGATGATAAAGGAAATAGGCCTTTGAAAATGTTTGCAGTGTGAAACTGAGAAGCTAGTGCGACTTGGGTGGGGGAGAGATAGAGAGAGAAGGAATGCCAGGGCCCGAGGGCTGAGAGGTGGGAAGTGGAGGAGGCAGCCAGGGTTAACAGAATTGAGAAAATTCAATGTTTAAGCCCAGAGGATGCAGACTCCCCAAGCAGAATATGAGGTGCTGTTCCTCCAACTTGCGGTGTTGCTCACTCTGGCCGTGGAGGAGGCCCAGTACCGAGAGGTCGGATACGGAATGGGAGGGGGAGTTGAAGTGCTGAGCCACCGGGAGGTCGGGTTGGTTATTGCGGACTGGGCGGAGGTGTTGGGCGAAACGATCGCCCAGCCTCCGCTCGGTCTCCCCGATGTAGATCAGCTGGCATCTGGAGCAACGGATGCAGTAGATGAGGTTGGAGGAGGTGCAGGTGAACCTCTGTCGGACTTGGAAGGACTGCTTGGGTCCCTGAAAGGAGTGGATGGGGGAGGTGAAGGGACAAGTGTAGCATCTCTTGCGGTTCCAATATTTTAATATATGAATTCCATGCACATTTGTAGTTGCTGTCTACAAATAAATTTAATTGTGCTCTTCACTGTAAAATTGTTCTTTATTGCACATTTATGGCCCATTTCCTTTCCCCGGAATACACCCATTCCCTCGATGCCAACATTTGTAAAAGCCCTGAAACCAGGGAAACAGAAAAATAGGTGCAGGAGTTCGCCATTCTGCCATTGCTGAATATTGAAGACAGACACAGATCGGTGACGTTTCAAAGTTAATGTGAGCTAGTCATTAACCACTTGTGTCAAATGGTTAATGATAACTACCCTAAGCAAAGCATGAAAGACTTCCAGGTGAAAGGAAGCTGTGTGTGATGCGTAGAGTGTTTATTCATTGAGCTTTGGACTGGATAGTTGTACGTGGACGCTCTTGCTCATAAGACACAAAGTGCTGGAGTAACTCAATGGGTCAGGCAGCATCTGTGGAGACCATGGATAGGTGACATTTCGCAGAGTGCAGGAGTAACTCAGCGAGTCAGGCAGTATGGGAGTCAATTCCTGGGATGATGGCGGGACTGATATATGTTGAAAGAATGGGTCGACTGAGTTTGTATTCACTGGAATTCAGAAGGGTGAGCGGGAATCTTATAGAATCATAAATTTAATGAGGGATTGGACAAGGTAGATGCAGGAAACGTGTTCCCCATGTTGGGAGAGTACAGAACTGTTAAGGTTCATTTCTTAAAACACAACTCACAATAAGTTAGATCAACCAACATAAGCTTTACTGATCATTTAGCCGGCGAGAGTGCCAGGGGATACAAAGTCAAGTATGCTACACATACTTAACCCTCCTGGGCCATCAGCCTAATGAACAAAGGATCACAGCATCTTTTTATAATATTTTGGATATGTAGTCACATGTTTATACAGAGTTGGAGCAAGGACGTCAAACACATCAATCACAGAATATACCCATTGAAAGCATTCTTGTCACTAACACAATACTTCTCAAGCTATGGTTATATCGATCACAAACGTTAGTTGCAAACCCCCAAACAACAGGAACTTAGTCAAATTTCTATCACCTACAGTACCCTCTTAAACAATGCAAGGATCTTTATCAATGACCCACAGAAGTTCCTGTTTACAGAGACCCAACTCCAAATGAAACACATCCCCTCTCAAGGCTTCTGTTTACAGAAGCCAGCACCTCTGGAAACACATCCTCTCTAACCATTGTCAATATCTTTTGTTTGGGCACAACAGGAAACAGCTTGGATGCAGTTTGAATGCTGGCCTCCAATTTCCTGATCACCCAGCTCATCCACAGCAGAGAATTACAAAGCTTCAGAACCCATAACCCAAAGAAGCCAAATCAATGTTTACTTAATGAAATACCTTACGTTATAATTTGTATTATATAACTAGGATATTATGAGAACCAGGGGTCACCGTTTAAGAATAACGGGTAGATCATATAGGACTGAGATGAGGAAAAACTTTTTCAACCAGAGAGTTGTGAATCTGTGGAATTCCCTGCCACAGAAGGCAGTGGAGGCCAATTCACAGGATGTTTTCAAGAGTGTTAGTTCAGTTCACATTTACTGTCACATGCACCAATTAAGGTACAGTGATATTTCAGCTACCATACAGCCATACTAAGTAAAAAGCAACAAGACACACAGCCACGTAAAATAGAAATTAACAGAAACATCCACCACAGCGGAATCCACATTCCTCACTGTGATGGAAGGTAATAAAGTTCAATCATCTTCCTCGTTTGTTCACCCGTTGAACCCTCCACATCAATCACAGAATCTACCAATTGAAAGCATTCTTGTCACTAACACAATACTTCTCACTCTCACAGTTCCGATGTCTGAAGCCCTCGCGTCGGGATGACGGAAACACGGGTGTCGGGAAGGATTGGAACACTCCGCAGCATGGAGCTCCCGAGTTGGCCTCTTCTTACTGGAGACCGCGGGCTTCACGGTGTTAAAGTTCACAGGCCCCGAGGTTGGAGCTCCTCACGGGCGATCCTCGGCAAAGGAGAAAAATCGCATCTCCGTCGAGGCAAGCGACTGAAAAAAGTTTCCCCCAATTCCCCTCCCCCCCCCCGATGTAAAACAAACCTAGAAACACTAAAACATACTTAAAATACGGGAAGCGGTGACTCCGGATTAATCGCGACGCCTTTCGTCAGTGAGAGAAAGACAGAGGAATGACGAAGGGATGGCCCAAGGGGGGGGGGGGGGGGATGTCTGTTTAAATGGGATAATTCAATGATAATGTAATTGGAATGTAAGCTATGAGGTGCTGTTCCTCCAGTTTGCGTGTTGCCTCACTCTGGCAATGGAGGAGGCCCAGGACAAAATGATCAGTGTGAGAGTGGGAAGGGGAGTTAAAATGGTTGGCAACCGGGAGATCCAGCAGGCCTTGGCGGACCGAGCGCATGTGTAGGGGGATATGCACGCCCAGTCTAGATACAAGGAACAGCAGATGCTGGTTTACAAAAAGAGACACACTCTCCTGGAGTAACTTGCACCTCTGGAGAGCATGGACAGGCAACATTCTAGGTCAGGATCCTTCTTCAGATTGCTTGGTGTGGGGGGTGGAGAAAGTTGGAAAGCAGAGGTGGGAGTGGCCACCTTAGATTCCCTTCCCTCTACAGATGTGGCCTGACCCACTGAGTTCCTCGACCGCTTTAGAGAGAATGGACAGACGACGTTTGAGTCAGGACCCTTCTTCAGTGATTGGAGAGGGTGGGGGGAGGAAGCTGGAAAAGAGAGATGGGGGCTAGACAAAGCCTGGCAAGTGATAGGTGGATACAAAATGTGGGAGTAACTCAGCGGGACAGGCAGCATCTCTAGAGAGAAGGAATGGGTGATGTTTCAGGTTGAGATCCTTCTTCAGAAGTGATAGGTGGACATAGGTGAGGGAGACCCAAGAAACTGCAGATGCTGGAATCTTGCATAGAACACCATTTAGTTAGATGCACAGAATCTCTTGCCCAGAGTGAGGGAATCGAGGACCAGAGGACGTGGGTTCAAGGTGAAGGGGAAAAAATTTAATAGGAATCTGAGCGGTAATCTTTCAACAGAGGGTGGTGGGTGTATGGAACAGGCTGCCTGAGGAAGAAGTTGAGGCTGGGACTATCCCAATGTTTAAGAAACAGTTATAGGCAGGTACATGGATAGGCCAAGTTTGGAGAGATATGAACCAAATGCAGGGAGGTGCGACTAGTGCAGCTGGGACATGTTGGTCGGTGTGGGCAAGTTGGGCCGAAGGTCCTGTTTCCACACTGTATCACTCTATGTCTCTAACACAAAGTGCTGCAGTAACTCAGCAGGTCAGGCAGCATCTGTGGAGAACATGGATGGGTGATGTTTCACAGAGTGCTGCAGTGATTCAGCGGGTCAGGCAGCATCTGTGGAGAACGTGGATAGGTGATGTTTCACAGACTGCTGGAGTAACAGAGTGGGTCAGGCAGCATCTGTGGGGAACATGGATAGGTGACATTTCGGGTCGGGACCCTTCTTCAGACTGACACTATGTTAACATAGAAACATAGAAATATAGAAAATAGGTGCAGGAGGAGGCCATTCAGCCCTTCGAGCCAGCACCGCCATTCATTGTGATCGTGGCTGATCATCCGCTATGAATAACCCGTGCCTGCCTTCTCCCCATATCCCTTGACACCACTAGTCCCTAGAGCTCTATCCAACTCTCTCTTAAATCCATCCAGTGATTTGGCCTCCACTGCCCTCTGTGGCAGGGAATTCCATAAATGCACAACTCTCTGGGTAAATATGTTTTTTTTTCTCAGCTCAGTTTAAATGACCTCCCCTTTATTCTAAGACTGTGGCCCCTGGTTTTGGACTCACCCAACATTGGGAACATTTTTCCTGCATCTAGCTTGTCCAGTGCTTTTATAATTTTATATGTTTCCATAAGATGCCACTTCATCCTTCTAAACTCCAGTGAATACAAGCCTAGTCTTTTCAATCTTTCCTCATATGACAGTCCCGCCATCCCAGGGATCAATCTCGTGAACCTACGCTGCATTGCTTCAATCACAAGAATGTCCTTCCTCAAATTAGACCAAAACTGTGCACAATACTCCAGATGTGGTCTCACCAGAGCCCTATACAACTGCAGAAGAACCCCTGTACTCCTGTACTGAAATCCTCTTGTTATTAAGGCCAACATTCCATTAGCTTTCTTCACTGCCTGCTGTACCTGCACGCCAACTTCCAGTGACTGGTGTACAAGGACACCCAGGTCTCGCTGCACCTCCCCCTTACCTAACCTAACCCCAATGAGATAATGATCTGCTCCCTTGTTTTTGCCGCCAAAGTGGATAACCTCACATTTATCTATATTATACTGCATCTGCCACGCATCTGCCCACGCACTCAACCAGTCCAGGTCCCCCTGCAACCTCCTAACATCCTCTTCATAGTTCACACTGCCACCCAGCTTTGTGTCATCCACAAACTTGCTAGTGTTGCTCCTAATTCCCTCTTCCAAATCATTTATATATATGGTAAACAGTTGCAGCCCCAACACCGAGCCTTGCGGCACTCCACTCGCCACTGCCTGACATTCTGAAAAGGACCCGTTCACCCCTACTCTTTGCTTCCGGTCTGCCAACCAATTTTCTATCCACGTCAACACCCTACCGACCCTGTGCTCTAATTTAAGTCACCAGTCTCCCGTGCAGGAATTTATCAAAGGATTTCTGAAAGTCTAGATACACTACATCCACTGGCACCCCTTCATCCATTTTACTTGTCACATCCTCAAAAAATTCCAGGAGATTAGTCAAGCATGATTTCCCATTCATAAATCCATGTTGACTTGGACTAATCCTTTTACTGCTATCCAAATGCTCCATTATTACCTCTTTTATAATTGGCTCCAGCATCTTTCCCACCACCGAAGTCAAGCTAACTGGTCTGTAATTCCCCATTTTCTCTCTCGCTCCTTTCTTGAAAAGTGGGATAATATTAGCTATCCTCTACTCCACAGGAACTGATCCTGAATCTATTGAACATTGGAAAATGATCACCAACGGATGAGGGGGTGATCGGCAGATGAGTGAAGTAAGTGACTGAGGCGAGGGAAAATAAGGAGATAAAAGGAGAGAGGAATGTCTATGTGCAGCTTTAAGGGACAGTGGTCAGGTAGCATTTGGAGTATTGCATTCAGTTCTGGTCACTCCAATACAGGACTGATGCGGAGGCTTTGGCGAAGGTGCAGAAATGGTTAACCCGAATGGCTTAAAAACAAGGAACTGCAGATGCTGGTCTACAAAAAAGGACACAAAATGCTGGAGTAACTCAGCAGGACAGGCAGCATCTCTGGAGAGAAGGGCTGGGTGACATTTAGGGTTGAGACTGTGGAGAGTCTCGACAAGAAACGTTACCCATTCCTTCCAGCATTTTGTGTTTACCTAAACAGCTCCTATCAACGTGGCAGTGTACCAGCAGGCTGGAGGAGCGGGCAAAGGCCTTGCCACAGAGCAGGCAGGTGAAGGGGCGCTGGCCGGTGTGTACTCACCAGGGATCCTGCAGGTGGTCAATGTGGGTGAAGCCCTTACCACAGGACGGGCAGGGCAAGGGATGCTCACCGCTGTGGGTACGCCGGTGCTGCCACAGGCTGGACATGTGGGTGAAACTCTTGTCACACTCACTGCGCACAAAGGGTCTCTCTCTGCTGTGTATCCGCATGGCTCCCGCAGCCCCCATACTGTCTTGTCACAGTAGGAGCAGCTGTTTGCCGGCATGGGCCCGCCGGTGCTGCCGCAACCCCCGCGAGCTGTCAAACGACTCACCGCAGTACGGGCAGTCGTAGGGCTGGCCACTGGTGTGCACTTGCTGGTTAGTCAAGGCGTGCGAGGCCATGGCAAAGCGCTCTCCACACACCGGGTTGGGGAAGGGACGGGCGCCGTCGTGCACCCGCTGGTGGGACAGCAGCCTGGAGGAGTTGGAGAAGCCCTTGCCGCACTGGGTACACGTGTACGGATGCTTCCCAATGTGGGTGTGCTGGTGTTTCAGCAGGTTGCTGGACTGGGTGAAGCCCTTGCCACACTGGGTACAGGTGTAGGGGCGCTCGCCGGTGTGGGTGCGCTGGTGCTTCAGCAGGGTGCAGGATTGGGTGAAGCCCTTGCCGCACTGGGCACAGGTGTAAGGACGCTCGCCAGTGTGGGTGCTCTGGTGCTTCAGCAGGTTGCTGGATTGGGTGAAGCCCTTGCCGCACTGGGCACAGGTGTAGGGGCGCTCACCGGTGTGGATGCGCTGGTGCTCCAGCAGGTTGCCGGAAGTGGTGAAGGCCTTGCCGCACTGGGTACAGGTGTAGGGGCGCTCGCCAGTGTGGGTGCGCTGGTGCTCCAGCAGGTGGCTGGATTGGGTGAAGCCCTTGCCACACTGGGCACAGGTGTAGGGCCGCTCACCGGTGTGGGTGCGCTGGTGCTTCAGCAGGCTGCAGGATTGGGTGAAGCCTTTGCCGCATAGAGCACAGGTGTAAGGACGCTCGCCAGTGTGGGTGCTCTGGTGCTTCAGCAGGTTGCTGGATTGGGTGAAGCCCTTGCCGCACTGGGCACAGGCGTAGGGGCGCTCACCGGTGTGGGTGCGCTGGTGATTCAGCAGGTTGCTGGAGTGGGTGAAGGCCTTGCCGCACTGGTCACAGGTGTAGGGGCGCTCGCTGCTGTGGATGCGCTGGTGCTTCAGCAGGCTGCTGGAGCGGGTGAAGCTCTTGCCGCAGTCACTGCAGGTGAAGGGCCGCTCCCCGGAATGCACCCGCCTGTGCAATTTCAGGTCCGTGGATGACTTGAAGCCTTTGCCGCAGTCGGAACAGGTGAAGGGCCGCTCACTGCTGTGCACCCGTTGGTGCTCCCGCAGCCCCGACAACAGGGAAAAGCTCTTGCCACAGGTGGAGCAGCCATAGGGCTTCTCGCCTGTGTGCACTCGCTGGTGAACCTTCAGTTCATTCGCCGACTTGAAGCTCTTGTCGCACTCCGAGCAGTCGAAGGGGCATTCTCCTGTGTGAATCCGCCGGTGGGCCTCCAGCAGGCTCGGGTACTGCCAGGACTTGCCACACACGTCGCACTCATAATGCTTCTCCTTGTTGTGCCCCGTCATGAGGTCCTCCAGCTCAGCCCGCACACCAAGTAGATGGGGGGGGGGGGGGGGGGGGGGAAAAGAGGCTCACCGGCACCCTGGCCACCCTCAATGGCCGCTCACGTCCCTGTCTCTCCGTCCACAGCAATGGTTCCTAAACCCTGCAGGAGGGGAAGACAGAGGGTCAACATGCTGGCAAACAGGACATTACTAACGCGTGAACATTACCAGTGCTTGAAAGGGGGGGGGGGCTGCTGTGGGGGGATTGGGAGATGAGCAGGGGGGGATGGGGGAGTGTGAGGGGTGACAGGAGGGGAGGGGTGGTGAGGAGGCAAGGGGGGAAATGGGGACGGGGAAGAACATGGTGGAAGTGCGGGGAGGGGGAGAAAGGACGGGGGGTTGTGTGGGAAGATGGGGGAGTGTGAATGGATGAGGAGGCAAGTGGGAGAAGGGGGGGGCGCACGGACCTGGAGGGTGCCGACCATCCGGGCACTGAGTCAAGCTGCCCACACGTCCCCCCGCCCTGCGCTGTGACGTCTGCCGCACACACGGCACGCACCACTGGTGCCCTGACGTCACCCCTAATTCAAGCGGGAGAGCCGGCACCGTACCGGCGGGGATTGGCGCAGAGTCACGTGGGGGTGGCATGAGTGGGGGGGGGGGTGTGAGGGGGTGCCAAACATTCGTGAACCGCATCAAGCCGCCTGCACCGTGACGTCAGCCACACGCACAGACGTGTACAATTGGCGCACTGGCGTCACTGCCCATCTGAGGGGGATTTCCAGCCCCGCCTCCTGCCATTGCGCGGAGTCGCGTGGAGGGCAGCATGCATCATGGGAAGATGGACACAGTGCTGGAATCACTCAGCGGGTTGGGCAGCGTCTATGGAGAGAAGGAATCTGTGACGTTTTAGGTTGAGACCCTTCTTCAGTGATGGAAGGGAGAGAGATAAGGGAGTGTAAGGAGTGAAAACAGGACATATGGAATGGAGTTCAAGGAACATGTAAAATAGATCATTGTCAATTGGGATAAGGTAACATGGACAAGAAGTGCAGGAGTAGGCCATTCAGCCAGCAACACCATTCGATCTGATCATGGCTGATCATCCCCAATCAGTACCCCGTTCCTGCCTTCTCCCCAGATCCCCTGACTGCTATTTTTAAGAGCCCTATCTAGCTCTCTCTTGAAAGCATATAGAGAAAACCAGCCTCCATCGCCCTCTGAGGCAGAGAATTCCACAGACTCACCACTCTCTGTGTGAAAAAGTGTTTCTCCTTATTCTTAATCTGTGGCCCCTGGTTCTGGTCTCCCCCAACATCGGGAACATGTTTCCTGCGTCTAGCGTGTCGAAGCATTTAGCAGTCTCATATGTTTCAATGAGATCCCCTCTCATCCTTCTGAACTCCAGAGTGTACTTGCCCAGCTGCTCCAATCTCTCAAAATATGACAGTCCCGCCATCCTGGGAATTAACCTTGTAAACCTACGCTGCACTCCCTCAATAGCAAGAATGTCCTTCCTCAAATTAGGGGACCAAAACTGCACACAATACTCCAGGTGTGGTCTCACTAGGGCTCTGTACAACTGCAGAAGGCGCGCTTTGCTCCTATATTCGATTCCTGTTGTTATAAAGGCCAATATGCCATTTGCTTTCTTCACTGCCTGCTGTACCTGCATGCTTCCTTTCATAGACTGATGTACAAGGACCCCAGATCCTGTTGTACTTCCCCTTTTCCCAACTTGAAGCCATTTGGATAGCAATCTGCCTTCCTGTTTTTGCAAACAAAATGGATAACCTCACATTTATCAGCATTAAACTTCATCTGCCCTGCATCTGCCCACTCCCCCAACCTGTCCAAGGCACCCTGCATTCTCATAGCATCCTCCTCACAGTTCACACTGCCATCCAGCTTTGTGTCATCTGCAAATTTGCTAATGTTACTTTGAGGGAGAGAGAGAGGGGCAGAGAGAGAGACAGAGAGACCGACACAGAGAGAGAGACAGAGATAGAGAGAGTGAGAGACAGACAGACAGACAGACAGACAGAGAGGGAGAGGTCTGTGTACATTTTCCTAGTCGTTTGGCAGTAAAACCAGATTGACCAACGTCGCAGGTTGGAGATAGAGAGTGAGAGATAGAGAGAAGAGATAGATAGATAGAGAGAGATAGCGAAAGAGAAAGGAGAGAGATAGTGAGAGAGATAGATAGATAGAGAGAGAGAGAGAGAGAGAGAGATAGTGAGAGAAATAGAGAGAGATAGAGATAGAAATAGAGAGAGATAGAGATAGAGAGACAGAAGGATAGAGTGATAGAGAGAGATAGAGAGAGAGGAGAGAGATGGAGAGGGATAGATAGATAGAGATATAGATAGGGATAGAGAGACAGGGGTAGATAGAGAGATAGAGAGAGATAGAGAGAGAGAGATAGAGAGAGATAGAGAGAGATAGAGAGAGAGAGAGAGAGAGAGAGAGAGAGAGAGAGATAGAGAGAGATAGAGAGAGATAGAGAGAGATAGAGAGAGAAAGAGAGAGAAAGAGAGAGAAAGAGAGAGAAGAGAGAGAAGAAAGAGAGAGAAAGAGAGAGAAAGAGAGAGAGAGGAGAGAGAGAGAGAGAGAAAGAGAGAGAAAGAGAGAGAAAGAGAGAGAAAGAGAGAGAAAGATAGAGAAAGAGAGAGAAAGAGAGAGAAAGAGAGAGAAAGAGAGAGAGAGAGAAAGAGAGAGAAAAAGAGAGAAAGAGAGAATGAGAGTGAAAGAGAGAGTGAAAGAGAGAGAAAGAGAGAGAAAGAGAGTGAAAGAGAGACCCCCGCGCACCGAATCCCCCAGCCCGCCCTGATCCACCGGAGCCTCTCACCGCGTCCGACCCGGCCCGGCCCGGGTACTCACGGCTCATCCCGCCCGCCCGCTGCCCGTTGCCCCGGAGACAGAGAGAGAGACCGCGCGGCGCAGGGGCCTCAGCCCGGACATGACGTCACGGCCCCGGCCCGTTGCCCCGCAGACAGAGAGACCGCGCAACGCGGGGGGGCGGGGGGGGGGGAGAGGGGCATCAGCCCGGAAATGACGTTCATGGCCCCGGCCTTTCGCCGGGGATCTCTGCGGGGCGGCCTCAGCCCGGAAATGACGTCGCTGCTCCCGGCCGGTTGCCCCGCAGGCTGCGGGGCGGCCTCAGCCCGGAAATGACGGCGCGGCCAAGATGGAGCCGACCCGCACTGGACGGTGAGAGAGACACAAAGGGGAAAGAGACAAATGTGGGCGAGGAGAGAGTTTGGAAGGGAGAGGGATATCTGAGCGGTGGGAGGGCTGAGAGGGGCAGAATAAGGGGAGAGGGTCAGAGAGAGAGTGTGAGTGGGGAGGGAGGGGGTGAGAGTCTGGGGGTTGGAAAAGGGGTGAAGTGAGTTGCGGGGGAAGCAGGAGCAAAGGAGGGGAGGGATTCAATGGGGAGTGGGTTTGTGCCATGGGGGGGAGGCAGGGAACTGGGGGGAGAGAGAGAGGGGTCAAGTGGGTCAAGGAAGGGGGTAGGGAGCCTGGTGGGGGTTCACACTGTGTGGGGGTGGGGAGGAGGGGGGGGGGAGGAGCAAAGAGGGGTAATGAGCAGGAGATGGCGGCAGGGGTGAGGGGCAGGGAGCAAAAGAATAAATCAGGGAAGGTAGTACATCCAGGGATAACAAGGGAAATCAGGGATAGTATAAAAACAGGGAGGAGGTCACATTGTTTAGGGGTGGGGAGGGTGTTGCAGTTTAGGAAGTCAAACCAGGGCAGGATCTTCACTGTGAATGGCGGGGCGCTGGGGGAAAGTGTGGAGCCAAGGGATCTAGGAGTGTGGGTATGAGTTGGGCCGAAGGGCCTCTTTCCAATGCTGTGTGACTCTATGACAAAGGTGCTGGAGCATCTCAGCGGGTCAGGCAGCATCTGTGGAGAAGAGGAGTAAGAGGGAGAGAGTGAGTGTGAGGAGAGAGACAGGGAGAGAGAGTGGGTCTTAGCAGGTCAGGCAGCAACTATGGAGAAGATAGACGCGAAAAGTGCTGGAGTAACTCAGTGGGTCAGGCAGCATCTGTGGAGAAGGTAGACACAAAAAGTGCTAGTGTAACTCAGTGGGTTGCACGTGAACCCAAAGGGGACCAGTATCCTGGTGGGGAAATTTGCAAAGGCTACTGGGGGTCTTTAAACTAGAACAGTTGAGGGGAGGGACTCAAATAGAGAAAGCTAGTAGACAGGGTCTGAGGCAGAAAGCAGAGAAGGGAAGCACTCAGACCCAACATGTAGGGGGGGAAAGAAAAAAATAACAAACAGAGAATAAGAGGTGGTGGGTTCTTAAATGTGTGAGCAGAGAGAAAGAAGGGTATAAAATTAGGGTAGAAGCAATCGGTAGCAAGGTGAAAATTAATTGTGGCAGGCAGACAAATCCAGGCAAAAATCAAAAGGGGCCACTTTCAACATAGTTCTATGAGGAGTAAGACTGTTGTAAAAACAAGCCTGAAGTCTTTGTGTCTCAATGCGAGGAGCATTCGTAATAAGGTGGACGAGTTGAATGTGCAGATAGCTATTAATGACTATGCTATAGTTGGGATCACGGAGACATGGCTCCAGGGGGACCAAGGCTGGGAGCTGAACATCCAGGGATATTCAATATTCAGGAGAGAAAGACAGAAAGTGTTGGGGTAGCGTTGCTGGTGAGAGAGGAGATTAATGCAATAGAAAGGAAGGACATTAGCTTGGAGGATGTGGAATCGATATGGGTAGAGCTGCGAAACTCTAAGGGGCAGAAAACGCTAGTGGGAGTTGTGTACAGGCCACCTAACAGTAGTAGTGGAGTTGGGGATGGCATCAAACAGGAAATTAGAAATGCGTGCAACAAGGGTAAAACAGTTGTAATGGGTGACTTCAATCTACATATAGATTGGGTGAATCAAATGGGCAGGGGTGCTGATGAAGATGATTTCTTGGAATGTGTGCGGGATAGTTTTCTAAACCAACATGTTGAGGAACCAATGAGAGAGCAGGCTATTCTAGATTGGGTAATGAGGAAGAGTTAGTTAGCAGTCTTGTTGTGCATGGCCCCTTGGGCAAGAGTGACCATAATATGGTTGAGTTCTTCATTAATATGGAGAGTGACATAATTAAGTCAGAAACAAGGGTTCTGAACTTAAACAAAGGTAACTTTGAAGATATGAAACTAGAATTGGCCAAGATAGACTGGCAAGTGATTCTTAAAGGGTTGACAGTGGAAGTGCAATGGAAGGTATTTAAAGACTGCATGGTTGAACTACAATTGTTCATCCCAGTTTGGCAAAAGAATGATCAGGGAAGGTAGTGCATCCATAGATAACAAGGGAAATCAGGGATAGTATAAAAACAAAATATGAAGCATACAATTAGCCAGAAAAAGAAGCCTACCAGAGGACTGGGGGAAATTCAGAGTCCAGCAGAGGAGGACAAAGGGCTTAATTAGGAAAGAGAAAATAGATTATGAAAGAAAACTGGCAGGGAACATAAAAACTGACTGCAAAAGTTTTTATAGATATCGGAAGAGAAAGAGATCAGTTAAAACAAACGTAGGTCCCTTGCAGTCAGAAACAGGTGAATTGATCATGGGGAACAAGGACATGACAGACCAGTTGAATAACTACTTTAGTTCTGTCTTCACTAAGGAAGACATAAATAATCTGCCGGAAATAGCAAGGGACCGGGGGTCAAATAAGATGGAGGATCTGAGTGAAATCCAGATTAGTTGGGAAGTGGTGTTGGGTAAATTGATTGGATTAAAGGCCGATAAATCCTCAGGGCCAGATAGGCTGCATCCCAGAGTACTCAAGGAAGTAGTCACAGAAATAGTGGATGCATTAGTGATAATTTTTCAAAACTCCTTAGATTCTGGAGTAGTTCCTGAGGATTGGAGGGTAGCTAATGTAACCCCACTTTTTAAAAAAAGTAGGGAGAGAGAAAACGGGGAATTACAGACCAGTTAGTCTAACATCGGTAGTGGGGAAACTGCTAGAGTCAGTTATTAAATATGGGATAGCAGCACATTTGGAAAGTGGTGAAATCATTGCACAAAGTCAGCATGGATTTACGAAAGGTAAATCATGTCTGACGAATCTTATAGAATTTTTCGAGGATGTAACTAGTAGAGTGGATAAGGGAGAACCAGTGGATGTGTTATATTCAGAAGACTTTCGACAAGGTCCCCCATAAGAGATTAGCATACAAACTTAAAGCACACGGCATTGGGGGTTCAGTATTGATGTGGATAGAGAACTGGCTGGCAGACAGGAAGCAAAGAGTAGGAGTAAACGGGTCCTTTTCCGAATGGCAGGCAGTGACTAGTGGGGTACCGCAAGGCTCAGTGCTGGGACCCCAGCTATTTACAATATATATTAATGATTTGGACGAGGGAATTGAATGCAACATCTTCAAGTTTGCGGATGACACTAAGCTGGGGGGTAGTGTTAGATGTGAGGAGGATGTTAGGAGGCTGCAAGGTGACTTGGATAGGCTGGGTGAGTGGGCAAATGCATGGCAGGTGCAGGATAAATGTGAGGTTATCCACTTTGCTGGCAAAAACAGGAGGGTTGACTATTATCTTAATGGTGGCAGATGAGGAAAAGGGGAGATGCAACGAGACCTGGGTGTCATGGTACACCTATCATTGAAAGTAGGCATGCAGGTGCAGCAGGCAGTGGAGAAAGCAAATGGCATGTTAGCATTCATAGCAAAAGGATTTGAGTATGGGAGCAGGGAGGTTCTGCTGCAGTTGTACAGGGTTTTGGTGAGCCCACACCTGGAGTATTGCGTACAGTTTTGGTCTCCAAATCTGAGGAAATACATTCTTGCCATAGAAGGGGTACATAGCAGGTTCACCAGACTGATTCCAGGGATGTCAGGACTGTCATATGAGGATAGACTCGGCTTGTACTGGCTAGATTTTAGAAGACTGAGGGGGGATCTTATAGAAAACGTACATAATTGTTAAGGGTTTTGACAGGCTAGATGCAGGAAGATTGTTCCCGATGTTGGAAAGGTCCAGGACAAGGGGTCACAGTCTAAGGATAAGGGGGAATTCCTTTCGAACCGTGATGAGGAAAACATATTTCACACAGAGAGTGGTGAGTCTCTGGAACTCTCTGCAACAGAATGTAGTTGAGGCCAGTTAATTGGCTATATTTAAGAGGGAGCTAGATGTGGCCCTTGTGGCTAAAGGAATCAGAGGGTATGGAGAGAAGGCAGGTACAGGATACTGAGTTGAATGATCAGCCATAATTATATTGAATGGCGGTGCAGGCTCGAAGGGTCGAATGGCCTACTCCTGCACCTATTTTCTATGTTTCTAACATCAGGCAGCACCTGCGGAGAGAAGGAATGGGTAGCGTTTGAGGTCAACACCCTTCTTTGGTTTAGCTTAGTTTAGAGATGCTGCATGGATTTAGCGAATTTGTGGAGCTGGTTTAATCTACAACCCTGAACCTCTTTGAAATGTTGGAGGAAACCAGATCAAAGGGAGTAAAAAACCCACGCAGGTCAAAGGGAGAACATAAAAACTCCGCACAGACATCACCCGTAGTCAGGAGCAAGTCCGGGTTTCTGGAGGTGAGACAGCAACTGTACCGCTGCGCCAGTGTGCCGCGCAGAATTATGTAACGGGTTTCCTCCGCCATAAACACACTCAATATGTGCCAGTAATGTCCTATTTGCCAGCTTTTTGACCCCCTGTGTTCCCCTCCTGCAGCGCTTAGGGGCCTTTGCTGTGGACGGAGAGACGGGGACATGAGCGGCTATTGAGGGCGGCCAGGGTGCAGGTGAGCCCACCCCACCCCCCCCCTCGGTGTGTGGGCTGAGCTTCGATGGAGGACCACGTGACGGGGCACAGCAAGGAGAAGCGTCATGAGTGCGACGTATGTGGCAAGGCCTGGCAGTACCCGAGCCAGCTGGAGATCCACCAGCGGGTGCACCTGGAAGAACGCCCCTTCAACTGCACGGAGTGCGGCAAGAGCTTCAAGAGGGCGGATATCCTGAAGGCCCACCGGCAAGTGCACACGGGCGAGAAGCCCCATGGCTGCTCCACATGCGGCAAGAGCTTTACCCAGTTGTCGGGGCTGCGGGAGCACCAGCGGGTGCACAGCAGTGAGCGGCCCTTCACCTGCTCCGACTGTGGCAAAGGCTTCAAGTCGTCCAATGACCTGAAGGTGCACAAGCGGCTGCACACCGGGGAGCGGCCCTTCACCTGCAGCGACTGCGGCATGGGCTTCACCCGCTATGACAGCCTGCTGAAGCACCAGCGCACCCACACGGGCCAGCGTCCTTACACCTGTGCCCAGTGCGGCAAGGGCTTCACCCACGCCGGTAACCTGCTGGTGCACCAGCGCACCCACACCGGCGAGCGCCCCTACACCTGCGCCCAGTGTGGCAAAGGCTTCACCCACTCCAGCAACCTGGTGAAGCACCAGAGCACCCACACCGGCGAGCGCCCCTACACCTGCGCCCAGTGTGGCAAGGGCTTCACCCAATCCAGCAACCTGCAGGTGCACCAGCGCACCCACACTGTCGAGCGTCCCTACACCTGTGCCCAGTGCGGCAAGGGCTTCACCAGTTCCGCCCGGTTGCTGTCCCACCTGCGGGTGCACGCTGGCAACGATCCCGTCCCCAGCCCGGTGTGTCGAGAGCGCATTGCTATGGCCTCCCACACCCTGTCTCACCAGCATGTGCACACCAGTGGCCAGCCCTACGACTGCCCGTACTGTGGTGAGTCGTTTGACAGCTCGCGGGGGCTGCGCAAGCACCGGCGTGCCCACGCTTGCAAGCAGCCGCTCCCACTGTGACAAGAGAGCATGGGGGCTGCGGGAGCACCAGCGGGTACACAGCAGAGAGAGACCCTTTGTGTACAAGGGTTTCACCCGCATGTCCAGCCTGTGGCAGCACCAGCGTACCCACAGCGGGGAGCGTCCCTTCCGCTGCCCGTCCTGTGGTTACAGCTTCACCCACCTTGACCACCTGCTGGAGCACCAGCGAGTCCACATCGGCCAGCGCCCCTTCACCTGCCCGCTCTGTGGCAAGGCCTTTGCCCCCTCCTCCAGCCTGCTGGCACACCGCCACATGGATGGGTGCTGTTTCGGTAAACACAAAATGCTGAAAGGAATGGGTAACGTTTCTGGTCGAGACCCTCCGCAGTCTCGACCCGAAATGTCACCCAGTTCTTCTCTCCTGAAATGCTGCCTGACCCGCTGAGTTTTTCCAGCATTTTGTGTCCTTTTTTATGAACCAGCATCTGCAGTTCCCTGTTTTTAAACCATTCTAGTTAACTGAATGCAATACTCCAAATGCTACCTGACCAATGTCCCTTAAAGCTGCACATAGACATTCCTCTTTCCTTATCTCCTATCCTTTTATCTCCTTATTTTCCCTCGCCTCTGTCACTTCACTCATCTGCCGATCACCCCCTCATCTGTCAACATAGTGTCATTCTGAAGAAGGGTCCTGACCCGAAATGTCACCTATCCACGCTCTCCACAGATGCTGCCCGACCTGCTGAGTTACTCCAGCACTCTGTGAGACGTCACCTATCCATGTTCTCCACAGATGCTGCCTGACCCGCTGAGTTACTGCAGCACTTCGTATTAGAGTCAAAGAGTGATACAGTGTGGAAACAGGACCTTCGGCCCAACTTGCCCACACCAACAAACGTCTCCCGACTACACGAGTCCCACCTGCCTGCATTTGGTCCATATCTCTCCAAACATGACCTATCTATGTACCTGTTTATAACTGTTTCTTAAACGTTGGGATAGTCCCAGCCTCAACTACTCCCCTCCGGCAGCTTGTTCCATACACCCACCACTCTGAAAAGTTACCCCTCAGATTCCTGTTAAATCTTTTCCCCTTCACCTTGAACCCATGTCCTCTGGTCCTCGATTTCCCCCAGTCTGGGCAAGAGATTCTGTGCATCTAACTAAATTGTGCTCTATGCAAGATTCCAGCCTCTGCAGTTTCTTGTGTCTCCCTCACCTATATCCACCTATCACTTCTGAAGATGGGTCTCAACCTGAAATGTCACCCATTCCTTCTCTCTAGAGGTGCTGCCTGTCCCGCTGAGTTACTCCCACATTTTGTATCCACCTATCACTTGTCCAGTCCCCATCTCTTTTCCAGCTTCCTCCCCCCCACCGTCTCCAATGTCTGAAGAAGGGTCCTGACTCAAACGTCGTCTGTCCATTCCTTCTAAAGCAGTGGAGGAACTCAGTGGGTCAGGCCACATCTGTAGAGGGAAGGGAATCTAAGGCGACCACTCCCACCTCTCCTTTCCAACTTTCTCCACCCCCCCACACCACACCAAGCAATCTGAAGAAGGATCCTGACCTAGAATGTTGCCTGTCCATGCTCTCCAGAGGTGTCAGTTACTCCAGGAGAGTGTGTCTCTTTTTGTAAACCAGCATCTGCAGTTCCTTGTATCAAGACTAGGCGTGCATATCCCCCTACACATGCGCTCGGTCCGCCAAGGCCTGCTGGATTATTTTAACTCCCCTTCCCATTCCCACACTGGTCTTTCTGTCCTGGGCCTCCTCCTTTGCCAGAGTGAGGTGACACGCAAACTGGAGGGACAGCATCTCATAGCTTACAGCCCAATAACATGAACATTGAATTCTCTAAATTAAACAGACATCCCCGCCCCCCCCCCCTCGTGGGCCATCTCTTCGTCATTCCTCTGTCTTGTCACTGGCGAAAGGCATCATGATTAATCCTGAGTCACCGCTTCCCTATTTTAACTATGTTTTAAAAGTATGTTTTAGTGTTTCTAGGTTTGTTTTGCATGGGGGGTGGGGGGGGGGGAATTGGGGGTAAAGTTTGTTTCAGTCACTTACCTCGATGGAGATGCAATTTTTCTCCTTTGCCGAGGATCGCCCGTGAGGAGCTCGAACCTGTGGACTTTAACACCGTGAAGCCCGCGGTCTCCGGTAAGAAGAGGCTGACTCGGGAGCTCCATGCTGCGGAGTGTTCCAATCCTTCCTGACGCCGGAGTTTTGCTCATCCCGACGCGAGGGCTTCCAACATCGAGGAAGATGATTGACCTTTATTACCTTCCATCACAGTGAGGAATGTGGATTCCACTGTGGTGGATGTTTCTGTTAAATTTTTATTTTACGTGGCTGTGTGTCTTGTTGCTTTTTACTTAGTATGGCTGTATGGTAACTCAAATATCACTGTACCTTAATTAGTGCATGGGACAGTAAATGTGAACTGAACTAACTCTTTTGAAAACATCCAGTATACTCTGTGATTGATGTGTTAGACGTCCTTGCTCCAACTCTGTGTAAACAGGTGGCGACGTTTCCAAAATACTATAAAAGGATTCTGTATGCCTTTGTTTAGTAGAGTGATGGCCCAGGCGGGTTAAGTATGTGTTGCATACTTGACTTTGTATCCCCTGGCACCCTCGCTGGCTAAATGATCAGTAAAGCTTGTGTTGGTTGATCTAACTTATTGTGAGTTGTCTGTTTTAAGAAATGAACCTTAACAGTTCTGGACTCCCCAACATGGGGAACATGTTTCCTGCATCTACCCTGTCCAATCCCTCACTAATTTTATTTGATTCTATAAGAATCCCGCTCATCCTTCTGAATTCCAGTGACTACAAGCCCAGTCGACCCATTCGTTCAACATGTGTCAGTCCCGCCATCATCTCAGGAATTAACCTTGTGAACCTGCGCTGCACTCCCCCAATAGCAATAATGTCAATTCTCAAATTAGGAGACCAAAACTGCACACAATTCTCCAGGTGTAGTGTCACTAGGGCCCTGAACAACTGCAATAGGGCCTCCTTGCTCCTAAACTCAACTCCTCTCGCTCAGAAGACAAACATGCCATTAGATTTCTTCACTGCCTGCTGTACCTGCATGCTTACTTTCAGTGACTGATGTACAAGGACACCCAAGTGTCGTTGTACTTCCCGTTTTCCTAACCTGACTCTATTCTGATAATACAGAGTGCTACCTCACAATACCTTGCATTTCCTTATCTCTGTGTCTCCCTCTCCTGTGACTTCCAGTCTGAAGAAGGATCCTTCACTCCAGAGATGCTCCCTGTCCCGCTGAGTTACTCTAGCATTTTGTGCCTGTCTGTGGAGAACATGTGGATAGCGGCTGTTTTTTTTTTCTGTCATGACCCCTCTTCAGGCCTGAAACATCGTCTATCCAAATTGACCAGAGATGCTGCCTGACCCGCTGAATTACACCAGGACTGCTCATTGCTCATTCGGTGTGGAATGAGCTTCCAGTGGAAGTGGTGGCGGCAGGTTCGTTGGTATCATTTAAAAATAAATTGGATAGGCATATGGATGGGAAGGGTATGGAGGGTTATGGTATGAGTGCAGGCAGGTGGGACTAAGGGGAAAAAGTTGTTCGGCACGGACTTGAAGGGCCGAGATGGCCTGTTTCCGTGCTGTAATTGTTATATGGTTATATGGACTCTGAAACATCACCTCTCCATGTTCCCCACAGATACTGCCTGACATTCCTCTCTCCTTATCTCACACCCTTTTATCTCCTTATTTTCCCTCGCCTCTGTCACTTCACTCATCTGCCGATCACCCCCTGATCTGTTAACATAGTGTCAGTCTGAAGAATCATCAGAATGCCTTTTATTGTCACTATACACATGTACAGTGAGATTAAAAACTGCTCCTACTCAGTGCAAGAACAAGACAAATAGAGGGGGGGGGGGGATAAGGTGCACAGTTTCTGCAGCGCTATATACATATCTATAAAAAGACAATGGATAAATAGAATGGATAATAGGATTCCTATATCCAGTATGGGTTACAGTTACAGTACAAATTACAGTAGGTGGATAGATGGAAGTCCGGGGGTTAGGCTGTGAAGTCAATGCATGTGTGAGTTCAGGGAGATGATGGATTTTGGGAAGAAACTGTTCTTGAGTCTATTTGTCCTTGTGCTGATGCACCTATAGCGCCTCCCTGATGGTAGCAGGTTGAACAGGCCAAATGCAGGATGGGAGCTGTCCTTGATAATGTTCTAGGTCCTGGCCAGAAATGTCACTTATCCATGTTCCCCACAGATGCTGCCTGACCAGCTGATTTACTCCAGTACTCTGTGAAACGTCACCAATCCATGTTCTCCAGGGATGCGGTCTGACCCACTGAGTTACTCCAGCACTCTGTGAAACGTCACCTATCCATGTTCCCCACAGACGCTGCCTGACCCGTTGAGTTTCTCCAGCACTTTGTGCCTATTGAGCAAGAGCGTCCATATACAACTATCTGTCCAGTCCAAAGTTCAAAGAATAACCACTCTACACATCGCACACGGCTTCATTTCACCAGAAAGTCTTTCATGCTTTGCTTAGGGTAGTTATCACACAAGTGGTTAATGACTAGTTTACATTAACTTTGAAACGTCACCGATCTGTGTCCTGTCTTCAATATTCACGCCAATGGCAGAATGGCGAACTCCTGCACCTATTTTTTTGTTTCCGTGGTTTCAGGGCTTTTACAAATGTTGGCATCGAGGGAATGGGTGTATTCCGGGGAAAGGAAATAGGCCATCAATGTGCAATAAAGAACCATTTTGCAGTAAACAGCACAATTAAATCTATTTGCTTGACAGCAACTTCCAATGTGCATTGAATTCATATGTTAAGTTGATCGAAAGAGCCATGGTTTTCAAGGGAAATTGACAGCAGGCGGTGAAGAAAGCTAATGGAATGTTGGCCTTCATAACAAGAGGATCTCAGTATTCAATTCAATTCAATTTTAATGTCATTGCACAAATACAAGTATAGGTACAACGAAATGCAGTTTAGCGTCGTTCGTAGTGATAGCGATATAGAAAAATAAATACAGAGTGCAGTGATAGCAATATGGAAAATAAATACAGGGTGCAGACAAATTTATCAGCGGGACTCCGAGTTCAGCAGTCTGATGGTGTAGTTGTAGAAGCTGTTCATCGTCCTACTGGTGCGGGACCTGAGGCTCCTGTACCGCCTCCCTGATAGTAGGAGGGCAAACAGTCCATGGTTAGGGTGTGAGGGGTCCTTGATGATCTTCCCGGCCCGCTTCAGGCACCGTTTCCGGTGGAGGGCATCCATGGCAGGGAGCGGGGCACCGATGATGTACTGGGCGGTTTTCACCACCCGTTGTAGTGCCTTCCTGTCTGCCACGGTGCAACTGCTGTACCATACCGTAAAGCAGGTGGTCAGGATGCTTTCGATGGTGCAGCAGTAAAAGTTCGTCAGGATCTGGGTCAGTATAGGAGTAAAGAGGTTCTTCTGCAGTTGTATAGGGCTCTGGTGAGACCACATCTGGAGTATTGTGTACAGTTTTGGTCTAATTTGAGAAAGAACATCCTTGTGATTGAAGCAGTGCAGCGTAGGTTCACAAGATTGATCCCTGGGATGGCGGGACTGTCATATGAGGAAAGATTGAAAAACACTAGGCTTGTATTCTCTAGAGGTTAGAAGGATGAGGAGGGATCTTACAGAAACATATACAATTATGAAAGGACTGGACAAGCTAGATGCAGGAAAAATGTTCCCAATATTGGGAGAGTCCGGAACCAGGGGCCACAGTCATAGAATAAAGGGGAGGTAATTTAACACTGAGGTGTGAAAAAACATTTTCACCCAGAGAGTTGGGAATTTATGGAATTCCCTGCCATAGAGGGCAGTGGATGCCAAGTCACTGGATGGATTTAAGAGAGAGTTAGATTGAGCTCTAGGGGCTAGTGGAGTGAAGGGATATGGGGAGAAGGCAGCCACGGGTTATTGATAGGGGATGGTCAGCCATAATCACAATGAATGGTGGTGCTGGCTCGAAGGGCCGAATGGCTTTCTCCTGAACATAGTTTATCTGTTTCTACCTTGCAGGCCGCACGGGGTCCACGGGAGATCTAAAGGTGATCATGCGGATCTTGCCAGTGTTATGGAGACACGAGGAGTTTACTAATGTCGAAATTGCGTACAAATCTCTATTGCGTACAATTCTGGTCTCCAAATCTGAGGAAGGACATTATTGCCATAGAGGGAGTGCAGAGAAGGTTCACCAGACTGATTCCTGGGATGTTAGGACTGTCTTATGAACAAAGACTGCATAGACTCGGTTTATACTCTCTAGAATTTAGGAGATTGAGAGGGGATCTTATAGAAACTTACAACATTCTTAAGGGGTTGGACAGGCTAGATTCAGGACGATTTTTCCCGATGTTGGGGAGGTCCAGGACAAGGGATCACAGCTTAAGGATGAGGGGGAAATCCTTTAGGACCAAGATGAGAAATAATTTTTTCACACAGAGAGTGGTGGGTCTCTGGAACTCTCTGCCACAGAGGGTAGTTGAGGCTAGTTCATTGGCTATATTTAAGAGTGAATTAGATGTGGCCCCTGTGGCTAAGGGGATCAGAGGGTATGGAGAGAAGGCAGGTACGGGATACTGAGTTGGATGATCAGCCATGATCATATTGAATGGCGGTGCAGGCTCGAATGGCCTACTCCTGCACCTAATTTCTATGTTTCTATGAAAACGCCACCCATTCCTTCTCTCCACATATGCTGCCTGACCCGCTGAGTTACTCCAGCACTTTGTCATAAAGTGATGGATGATACAGTGTTGGAAAGAAGCCCTTCGTCCCAACTCGTACCCGCACTCCTAGATCCCTCAGTTCCACACATTCCGCAAGGCTCAGAGTTGTACCACACCTGGATAACTGTGTGCTGATTTGGTCCACTAATTTCAGGAAGGACATTTTTGCTATTGAGGGAGTGCAGTGTAGGTTTACAAGGTTAATTCCCGGGATGGCGGGACTGTCATATGCTGAGAGAATGGAGTGACTGGGCTTGTACTCTGGAATTTAGAAGGATGAGGGGATCTTATTGAAACATATGAGATTGTTAAGGGTTTGGACATGCTATTGGCAAGAAACATGTTCCAAATGCTGGTGGAGTCCAGAATCAGGGGCCACAGTTTAAGAATAAGGGGAAAGCCATTTAGAACGGAGACGAGGAAACACTTTTTCTCACAGAGAGTTGTGAGTGTGGAATTCTCTGCTCCTTAACCCGATATGGGCGATATACGGAGATGGCAGGAATGGGTTACTGATTCTGGGGGGCAGTGTTAGCTGTGAGGGGGATGCTTGGAGGCTGCAAGGTGACTGCAAGCATTCCACTAGATGACAGAGCCAAAGAAACCAGAGTTGGATTTGGACAGACACGATCTGCAAATGGAGAGAGCATTGGGAGTTACTAATGTGGTACAACTGAAATACGTTGACACAGAAGGAAATCCTGGGAATGAAGTTTCAAGAGAACTGACAGTGAACCATTTTTAAGCGAGATGAAATGGATCAATGAACTAAAATCTCTCTGCAAGCCAGACAGAGAGTGGCCAAAGCTTGAGCTGGGAATTGAAATCTCTGCTAAAGATTTGGACATTAAATCAAACTTAACGGTGAATTTTATTGCTAAAGATCCTGTTATTCTTTTGATGTATTTTCATACTTCAACATTGCTGTTACAACACATCAATGAGTTGATCGGACATGGTGGAAGACGTTTGATGCTGTCAAAGCTTTGGACTATTATCTTTTGGACTATATACTGGGTATCATGCCTGATTTTAAGTGTTTGGTATGCACGATACGACTTTGAACAAAACCACTGTTGGAATAAGATTAATAGCTAAGATGTGCTTGCTTCAAGAAGATGGAAGAGTCGATGTGGAATTCAGATTGCAGGTATATAGTGCATGCGATGTATAGCCTTTATGGGCACTTTTTAAATGTTTATTAGTAATTGCCTCATTATGTATTCGGAACAATTAGGGGCCAGTATGTAGTGGCCATTTGGCCTGTTTTGCATGTCACTGATGATGGCATGTGCCTTTAAATTTTAGACTGCCCGTTATATATTGTGGGTGGAATTTATGACGTGTTTTTGGGCGTGTTTGGAGCTTAGATGCTTGCGCAGAAGTTTAGTTTTTAGATTAGTTTGGAGAGCCGATGGGGAAGGTTGGCCCTTCTACCATGTGGGGTCCACGGGAGATCTAAAGGAGACATTGCAGGATCATGCGAGGTCCATGCCAGATCTTGCCAATGTTACGGAGACATGAGGAGTTTTATAATGTCTAAAGTAATAAGCTGGAGTTCAAAGAAGATTGTAGTAACGAGTCGGAAGAAACCTGGATGTATCTGACTGTTTTAAATCAACAATAAAGCATATAATCATTAAAAGACTGTGTTTTGAAGCCATGTCTGAGAAGAAGCTCTGAAGGTCTCTGTGAGTGAGCTTGCATGCATTGAGAAGACTCCCACTTCAACCATTCTCACCCAAAATGCGGCTAGGGTGCTAATTACCTGAAAGATATAAAAATCTGCCGCTACATTAAATAAGGGATTAGACAGGGTAGATGCAGGAAACATCTTCCCCATGTTGGGGGAGTACAGAACTGTTAAGATTCATTTCTTAAAACAGACAACTCACAATAAGTTAGATCAACCATCACAAGCTTTACTGATCATTTAGCCGGCGAGAGTGCCAGGGGATACAAAGTCAAGTATGCAACACATACTTAACCCTCCTGGGCCATCACTCCAATGAACAAAGGCATACAGCATCTTTTTATAGTATTTTGGAAATGTTGTCACACGTTTATACAGATTTGGAGCAATGACGTCCAACACTTCAATCACAGAGTATACCCATTCAAAGCATTCATGCCACTCACACAATACTTCTCATGCAATGGTTATATCGATCGCAAACTTTAGTTACAAACCCCCAAATTACAAGAACTTAGTCAAAGGTATATCATCTGCAGTACCTTCTTAAACAATGTAAGGATCTTTATCAATTACCCACAGAAGGTCCTGTTTACAGAGACCCAACTCCAAAGGAAACACATCATCTCTCAAGGCTTCTGTTTACAGAAGCCAGCACCTTCTCAGGAAACACATCCTCTCCCACCATTGTCAATATCTTTTGCTTGGGCACAACGGGAAGCAGCTTGGATGCAGTTTGAATGCTGACCTCCAATTTCCTGATCACCCAGCCCTTCTGCAGCACAGAATTACAAAGCTTCAGAACTCAAAACGGAAAGAAGTTCAGTTCATATTTACTGTCACATGTGCCAATTAAGGTACAGTGATATTTGAGTTGCCACACAGCCATACTAAGTAAAAAGCAACAAGACACACAGCCACATAAAATAAAGATTTAACAGAAACATCCAACACAGCGGAATCCACATTCCTCACTGTGATGGAAGGTAATAAAGTTCAATCATTTTCCTCGTTTGTTCACCCGTTGTCGGGGCTGTTGAACCCTCCGCAGTCGCCACTGCCGATGGCTCGATGTTCAAAGTCCTCGCGTCGGGATGACCAAAACTCCGGTATCGCGAAGGATTGGAACACTCCGCAGCATGGAGCTCCCGAGTCGGCCTCTTCTTACCGGAGACCGCGGGCTTCATGGTGTTAAAGTCCACAGGCCCCAAGGTTGGAGCTCCTCACTGGCGATCCTCGGCAAAGGAGAAAAATCGCACCTCCGTCGAAGCAAGTGACTGAAAAAAGTTTCCCCCAATTCCCCCTCCCCGCCAAGTAAAACAAACCCAGAAACACTAAAACATACTTTTAAAACATACTTAAAATACGGGAAACGGTGACTCGATTAATCCTGACGCCTTTTGCCAGCGAGAAGAAGACAGAGCAATGATGAAGAGATGGCCCACGAGGTGGGTGGGGGGGGGGGGGGGTGGGAATGTCCGTTTATTTTGGATAATTCAATGTCATTGGGCTGTAAGCTTTGAGGTGCTGTCCCTCCAGTTTGCGTGTCACCTCACTCTGGCAATGGAGGAGGCCCAGGACGGACAAATCAGTGTGAGAATGGTAAGGGGAGTTAAAATGGTTGGCAACTGGGAGATCCAGCATACAGTTCTGGTCCATTACAGGACTGATGCGGAGGCTTTGGGGAAGGTGCAGAAATGGATGACTAGAATGGTTAAAAAAACAAGGAACTGCAGATGCTGGTTTACAAAAAAGGACACAAAATGCGGGAGTAACTCAGCGGGTCATCCACATGGCAGTGTGCCAGCAGGCTGGAGAAGCGGGCAAAGGCCTTGCCACAGAGCGGGCAGGTGAAGGGGCGCTGGCCGGTGTGGACTCGCCAGTGCTCGAGCAGATGGTCAAGGCGGGTGAAGCCCTTACCACAGGATGGGCTGGGGAAGGAACGCTCATTGCTGTGAGTACGCCAGTGCTGCCACAGGCTGGACATGCTGGTGAAACCCTTGCCACACTCAGCGCACACAAACGGTCTCTCTCCGCTGTGTATCTGCTGGTGCTCCCGCAGCCCCTATGCTCGCTTGTCACAGTGGGAGCAGCTGCTCGCCGACGTGAGCCCGCCGGTGCTGGCGCAGCCCCCGCGAGCTGTCAAACGCCTCACCGCAGTACGGGCAGTCGTAGGACTGGCCACTGGTGTGCACGTGCTGGTGACACAGGGCGTGCGAGGCCTTGGCAAAGCGCTCTCGACACACCGGGCTGGGGATGGGACTGTTGCCGGCGTGCACCCGCTGGTGGGACAGCAGCCTGGAGGAGTTAGAGAAGCCCTTGCCGCACTGGGCACAGGTGTAGGGACGTTCGCCGGTGTGGGTGCTCTGGTGCACCAGCAGGTGACTGGATTGGGTGAAGCCCTTGCCGCAAAGGGCACAGGTGTAGGGGCGCACACCGGTGTGGGTGCGCTCATGCACCAGCAGGTTGCTGGAGTGGGTGAAGCCCTTGCCACACTGGGCACAGGTGTAGGGGCGCATGCCGTTGTGGGTGCGCTGGTGCACCAGCAGGTTGCTGGATTGTGTGAAGCCCTTACCACACTGGGCGCAGGTGTAGGGGCGCTCACCGGTGTGGGTGCGCTGGTGCTTCAGCAGGATGTCGGAGCGGGTGAAGCCCTTGCCACACTGGGCACAGGTGTAGCAGCGCTCGCCGGTGTGGGTGCGCTGGTGGTACAGCAAGCTGGTGCAGCAGTTGAAGCCCTTGCCGCACTGGGCACAGGTGTAAGGACGCTCGTCGGTGTGGGTGTGCTGGTGCTGCAGCAGGTAGTTGGATCTGGTGAAGCCCTTGCCGCATTGGGCACAGGTGTAGGGGCGCTCGCCGGTGTGGGTGTACTGGTGCTGCAGCAGGTAGCTGGATCTGGTGAAGCCCTTGCCGCACTGGGCGCAGGTGTAGGGGCGCTCGCCGGTGTGGGTGCGCTGGTGCTTCAGTAGGTAGTTGGATCTGGCAAAGCCCTTGCCGCACTGGGCACAGGTGTAGGGGCGCTCACCGGTGTGGGTGCGCCTGTGCTCCAGCAGGCCACTGTACTGGGTGAAGCCCATGCCGCAGTCGCTGCAGGTGAAGGGCCGTTCCCCGGTGTGCAACCGCCTGTGCACCTTCAGGTGTGTGGACGATTTGAATCCTTTGCCGCAGTTGGAGCAGGTGAAGGGCCGCTCACTGCTGTGCACCCGCTGGTGCACCCGCAGCCCCGACAACTGGGTAAAGCCCTTGCCGCATGTGGAGCAGCAATAGGGCTTCTCACCCGTGTGCAGTTGCCGGTGGGTCTCCAGGACATTCGCCGTCTTGAAACTCTTGCCGCACTCCGAGCAGTTGAAGGGGCGTTCTCCTGTGTGCACCCGCCGGTGTGTCTCCAGCTCACTCGGGCTCCGGCAAGCCTTGCCACACACGTCGCACTCACAACGCTTCTCCTTGTGCCCCGTCATGTTGTCCTCCATCGAAGCTCAGCACCTCGAAGCTCAGCCCGCACACTCTCCGTCCACAGCAATGGCTCCTAAACCCTGCAGGAGGGGAACAGAGGGTCAGCAAGCTGGCAAACAAAACATTACTAGCACATATTGGCAGCGTTTATGGTGGAAACCATTATATAATGGTTTTATATGGTGGAAACCGTTATATAATTCTGCGCGGCACACTGCGCCGGTACAGTTGTTGCCTCACCAGCAGAGACCCGGGGTTGATCCTGACTACGGGTGCTGTCTGTGCGGAGATTGTACGTTCTCTCCTTGGCCTGCATGGATTTTTACTCTGGGTGTTCCGGTTTCCTCCAACATTTCAAAAACGTTCAGGGTTGTGGATTAATCGGCCTCCACAAAATTGTTAAATTGTCCCTAATGTGCGTGGGGTAGTGCTCGTGTACGGGGCGATCGCTGGTCAGCGCGGACTCCGTGGGCCGACAGGCCTGTTGTTTCCGCGCTGCATCTCTAAACTAAACTAGAGAAGGGTGTCGACCCAAAACGCCACCCATTCCTTCTCTCCACAGATGCTGCCTGACCCGCTGAGTTACTCCAGCACTTTGTGTCTATCTTCTCCACAGATGCTGCCTGACCCGCTGAGTTCCTCCAGCACTTTGACATAGAGTCATGGAGTGATACAGTGTTGGAAAGAGGCCCTTCGGCCCAACTCGTACCCGCATTCCTAGATCCCTCGGTTCCACACATTCCGCAAGGCTCAGAGTTGTACAGAGTCCTAGTGAGACCACACCTGGAGTACTGTGTGCTGGTTTGGTCCCCTAATTTGAGGAAGGACATTTTTGCTATTGAGGGAGTGCAGTGTAGGTTTACAAGGTTAATTCCCGGGATGGCGGGACTGTCATATGCTGAGAGAATGGAGTGGCTGGGCTTGTACTCTGGAATTTAGAAGGATGAGGGGATCTTATTGAAACATATAAGATTGTTAAGGTTTTGGACATGCTATTGGCAGGAAACATGTTCCCGATGCTGGGGGAGTCCAGAATCAGGGGCCACAGTTTAAGAATAAGGGGAAAGCCGTTTAGAACGGAGACGAGGAAACACTTTATCTCATGGAGGGTTGTGAGTGTGGAATTCTCTGCATCAGAGGGCGATATGGGGAGATGGCAGGAATGGGGTACTGACTCTGGGGGGCAGTGTTAGCTGTGAGGAGGATGCTAGGAGGCTGCAAGGTGACTTGGATAGGTTGGGTGAGTGGGCAAATGCATGGCAGATGCAGTATAATGTGGATAAATGTGAGGTTATCCACTTTGGCGGCAAAAACAGGGGGGTAGACTATTATCTGAACGGTGGCCGATTAGGAAAAGGGGAGATGCAACGAGACCTGGGTGTCATGGTACACCAGTCATTGAAAGTAGGCATGCAGGTGCAGCAGGCTGTGAAGAAAGTGAATGGTATGTTGGCATTCATAGCAAAAGGATTTGAGTACAAGAGCAGGGAGGTTCTACTGCAGTTCTACAGGGTCTTGGTGAGGCCACACCTGGAGTATTGTGTACAGTTTTGGTCTCCTAATCTGAGGAAAGACATTCTTGCCATAGAGGGAGTACAGAGAAGGTTCACCAGACTGATTCCTGGGATGGCAGGAGTTCCATATGAAGAAAAACTAGATAGACTCGGCTTGTACTCGCTGGAATTTAGGAGATTGAGGGGGGATCTTCTCTGCCACAGAAGGTAGTTGAGGCCAGTTCATTGGCTATATTTAAGAGGGCGTTAGATGTGGCACTTGTGGCTAAAGGGATCAGGGGGTATGGAGAGAAGGCAGGTACGGGATACTGAGTTGGATGATCAGCCATGATCACATTGAATGGCGGTGCAGGCTCGAAGGGCCGAATGGCCTACTCCTGCACCTATTTTCTATGTTTCTATGTTTATAGAGAATTACAAAATTGTTAAGGGGTTGGACAGGCTAGATGCAGGAAGATTGTTCCTGATGTTGGGGAACTCCAGAAGAAGGGGTCACAGTTTAAGGATAAGGGGGAAGTCTTTTAGGACCGAGATGAGAAGATCATTTTTCACACAGAGAGTGGTGAGTCTGTGGAATTCTCTGCCACAGAAGGTAGTTGAGGCCAGTTTATTGGCTATATTTAAGAGGGTTAGATGTGGCCCTTGTGGCTGAAGGGATCAGGGGGTATGGAGAGAAGGCAGGTACAGGATACTGAGTTGGATGATCTGCCATGATCATATTGAATGGCGGTGCAGGCTTGAAGGGCCGAATGGCCTCTACTCCTGCACCTATTGTCCATGTTTCTATGTTTAACCCAATCACTGGGCGCTAGTGTTGTACCTATTTTTTATGATTCTATATTCCACCCCTAAACAATGTGACCTCCTCCCTGTGGCTCCCTGCACCTTACCCCCACTGCCACCTCCTGTTCATCACCCTCCTCACCCCCCTTTGCTCCCTCCCCCTCCTCCCCACCCCCACACAGTGTGAACCCCCACCAGGCTCCCTACCCCCTTCCTTGACCCACTTGACCCCTCTCTCTCCCCCCCAGTTCCCTGCCCCCCCATTCATCCCCCATGGCACCAAACCCACTCCCCCTTGAATTCCTTCCCCCTCCCTTTGCTCCCTGCTTCCCCCGCTACTCACTTCACCCATTTTCCAACCCCCAGCCTCTCACCCCCTTCCCTCCCTCCTCTCCCCCTTCCTCTCTCTCTCTCTCTCACCCTCTTTCTTTTGCTCTGTTTCTCTCTTGTTCCCTCTCTCACTCACTCACTCTCTCTCTCCCTTTCTCTCACCGTCCAGTGCGGGTCGGCTCCATCTTGGCCGCGGCGTCATTTCCGGACTGAGGCCGCCCCGCAGCCAGCGGGGCAACGGGGCCGGGGCCGGGGCTGCGACGTCATGTCCGGGCTGATGCCCCTCTCCCCGCCCGCGTTGCGCGGTCTCTCTGTCTGCGGGGCGCCGGGGCCGTGACGTCATTGCCTCTCCCCCCCCCCCTCCTCTCTCTTGTTCTCACTCCCTACTCTCTCCACCCCTCTCTCTTTCTCACCCACTGCTTTCTCTCTCTCCACCACCCCTCTATCTCTCCCTCTCTCTCTCTCTCCCCCTCTCTCTCTCTCTCACCATCCAGTACGGGTCGGCTCCATCTTGGCCGCGACGTCATTTCCGGGCTGAGGCCGCCCCGCAACCTGCGGGGCTACGGGGCAGTGGAGGCGACGTCATTTCCGGACTGATCCCCCCTCTCCCCCCTCCTGTGCGGTCGCTCTCTCTCTGTCTCCGGGGCAACGGGGCCGGACGCGGTGAGAGGCTCCGGTGGATCAGGGCGGGCGGGGCGGGCGCGCTGGCTGGGGGGGGGGGGGGGGTCCAGGCCGCGGCCTCGCTCGCACCCGGGAGACAGTGACTGGGCCTGGGGTTGGGGTTGGGGTTGGCGGAGCTCGGGGAGCCGCAACTCTCTCTCTACTGTCAAATAGTCAACAACGT
The DNA here is from genome assembly GCA_963514005.1 of Raja brachyura. The sequence continues at coordinate 1,509,845 of OY740824.1, forward strand.
CTGCGGGATAATGTACACACACATCTCTCTCTCTATCTCTATCTCTGTCTCTCTATCCCTCTCTGTATCTCTATCTATCCCTCTCCATCTCCATCTCTCTCTCTCTCTCTCTCTCTCTCTCTCTTTCTATCTATCTATCCATCTCACTCTATCTATCTCTATCTACCTACCTCTATCTCTCCACCCCCCCGTCTCTCTATATATATCTCCATATCTCTCTCACACTATCTCTCTCTCTATCTCTTTTTCTCTCTCACTATATCTCTCCCTCTCTCTCTCTCTCTCTCTACTGTCAAATAGTAAACAACGTCTGCGGGATAATGTACACAGACATCTCTATCTATCTATCTATCTCTATCTGCCTACCTCTATCTCTCTGTCTCTCTCTATATATCTCTCTCACTATCTCTCTCTCTCTCTCTCTCTCTCTTTCTATCTATCCATCTCACTCTATCTATCTCTATCTACCTACCTCTATCTCTCTATCCCCCTGTCTCTCTCTATATATCTCCATATCTCTCTCTCTCTCACTATCTCTATCTATCTCTCTTTTTCTCTCTCACTCTCTCTCTCTCTCTCTCTACTGTCAAATAGTAAACAACGTCTGCGGGATAATGTACACAGACATCTCTTTCTCTATCTCTTTATCTATCTCTATCTGCCTACCTCTATCTCTCTGTCTCTCTCTATATATCTCTCTCTCTCTCTCTCTCTATCTATCTTTTTCTCTCTCTCACTATATCTCTCCCTCTCTACTGTCAAATAGTAAACAACGTCTGCGGGATAATGTACACAGACATCTCTTTACCTCTCTCTCTCTCTCTCCCTCTCTCTCTCTCCCTCTCTATCTATCTATCTATCTATCTATCTATCTATCTATCTATCTATCTATCTATCTATCTATCTATCTATCTATCTATCTATCTATCTATCTCCATCTATATCTATCTATCTCTATCTGC
>OY740824.1:1513306-1558743 GCA_963514005.1 Raja brachyura
CTCTCTTTTTCTCTCTCACACTCTCTCTCTCTTTCTCTCTCTACTGTCAAATAGTAAACAACGTCTGCGGGATAATGTACACAGACATCTCTTTCTCTATCTCTTTATCTATCTCTATCTGCCTACCTCTATCTCTCTGTCTCTCTCTATATATCTCTCTCACTATCTCTCTCTCTCTCTCTCTCTCTATCTATCTTTTTCTCTCTCTCACTATATCTCTCCCTCTCTACTGTCAAATAGTAAACAACGTCTGCGGGATAATGTACACAGACATCTCTTTACCTCTCTCTCTCTCTCTCCCTCTCTCTCTCTCTATCTATCTATCTATCTCCATCTATATCTATCTATCTCCATCTGCCTATCTCTATCTCTCTATCCCTCTGTCTCTATATATCTCCATATCTCTCTCTCACTATCTCTCTCTCTATCTATCTCTCTTGTTCTCTCTCACTACATCTCTCTCTCTCTCTCTCTACTGTCAAATAATAAACAGTCTGCGGGATAATTTACTCAGACATCTCTTTCCCTCTCTCTCTTTCTCTCTTCCCCCCCCCCCCTCTCTCTCTCTCTCTCTATCTCTCTATCTCTCTCTATCTATCTTTCTCTATGTCTCTCTCTCCATCTAGCTATCTGTATCTCTCCAGCTATCTCTCTCCATTTATCTCTCTATCACTCTATCCCTCTGTCCTTCTGTCTGTCACTCTCTCTCTATCTTTTTTTCTCTCTCCCACTATCTCTCTTTCTCGATCTATCTATCTATCTATCTATCTATCTATCTATCTATCTATCTATCTATCTATCTATCTATCTATCTATCTATCTATCTATCTATCTATCTATCTATCTATCTATCTATCTCTCTCTCTGTCCAACCTGCGACGTAGGTCTGAAGAAGGGTCTCGACCCGAAACGTCGCCTATCTCCTTAGCTCTTTAGATGCTGCTGCACCCGCTGAGTTTCTCCAGCCTTTTGTGTACCCTCGATTCTCCAGCATCTGCATTTCCTTCTTTAACACGTTGGTCAATCTGGTTTTACTGCCAAATAGTAAACAACGACTGCGGGATAATGTACACAGACATCTCTCTGTCTCTCGATCTCTCTGTCTGCCTCTCTATCGCTATCTCTTCCTATCTATCGCTTTCTGTATCTATCTATCTCCATCTATCTCTGTCTACCATCAATCTCTCCATCTCTCTCTTTCCATCTCCCTCTCCACTGTCAAATAGTAAACAACGATACATTATCCCAATATGTGGGATAATGTACACAGACGTCTCTCTCTCTATCTGCCTCTCTCTATCTATCTAGCAATAGTGGACGCATTGATGATCATTTTCCAATGTTCAATAGATTCAGGTTCAGTTCCTGTGGATCGGAGGATAGCTAATGTTATCCCACTTTTCAAGAAAGGAGCGAGAGAGAAAACGGGGAATTACAGACCAGTTAGCCAGATGGAGGCATAGATGGAGGAATTGGGAGTAGGGGATGGAGTCCTTACAGGAAGCAGGGTGGAAGAAGTGTAGTCTAGATAGCCATGGGAGTCAGTGGGTTTATAGTGGACGTTATAGTGGGTTAGACCAAGCGTAGGCTTGGCGATCGTTTCTCCGAACACCTCCGCTTGGTTCGCATTAACTAACCTGATCTCCCGGTGGCTTAGCAGTTCAACTCCCCCTCCCATTCCGAATCCGACCTCTCTGTCCTGTGCCTCCTCCACGGCCAGAGTGAGCACCACCGGAAATTTGAGGAGCAACACCTCATATTCCGCTTGGGCAGTCTGCACCCTAGCGGCATAAACATTGAATGTTGCCTATTTCCTTCGCTGCACCTGCTGAGTTTCTCCAGCACTTTTGTCTACCTTCGATTTTCCAGCATCTGCCTTTCCTTCTTAAACATATCTCTCTCTATCTCTCCCTATCTATTGCTTTCTGTCTCTCTCTGTCTCTTTATCTATCTCTCTATTTCTCTCTCTCTATCTCTCCCTCTCTCTCCATTTCTATCTCTCTCTCTCTATATATATATATATATATCTCCCTCACTCACTCTCTCCCCCACCCACTCTCTCCCTCTCTGTGTCTGTCTCTCTCTCCACCCATCTCTCTCTCTCCCTCCCTGTCTCTCTCTCCCTGTCTCTCTCTCTCCCTGTCTCTCTCTCTCTCCGTCTCTCTCTCCGTCTCTCTCTCTCTCCGTCTCTCTCTCTCTCCGTCTCTCTCTCTCTCTCTCCGTCTCTCTCTCTCTCTCCATCTCTCTCTCTCTCTCCGTCTCTCTCTTTCTCTCTGTCTCTCTCTCTCTCTCCGTCCCTCTCTCCGTCCCTCTCTCCGTCCCTCCCTCCCTCCGTCCCTCCCTCCCTCCGTCCCTCCCTCCGTCCCTCCCTCCGTCCCTCCCTCCGTCCCACCCTCCGTCCCACCCTCCGTCCCTGCCTCCGTCTCTCCCTCCGTCTCTCCCTCCGTCTCTGCCTCCCGCTCTGTCTCTCGCTCTGCGAGATGTACACAGCTGCATTGGACATTGTGGCGGAGCCCGTCTGTGGGGCGGGGACTCCGCAGGCTGCCTCGCTGTTCCAGCCAGTCTCTGAAGTCAGGTTCAAAACTCCTTTGCTTAGATCCTCCATTCTGATTTTAAATTAATCACCCAAAATTTTTCTTCTTCCAGATTAAGGCTTTGACGACTGCCTCCTGCACACGAGCAGTTGCTTCGCCCTCCAGGTACTCCTCATCCTGATTTTCCAGGTTGTTTTGGTAATGTTCAATCACAATCTGTTGTGTTTGCTTTGCCCAGGTTTCAGCATCAGAGGCCAATTTTTATAATGTTTCTTGGGAGGGATTTGCCGGTTTTACAAAGTGTGTTAATATCTTTGCCTGCCTCGTGATACCCTAAGTGGGTAGGTTTCGCTCTTGCAGGGTCCTCAGATGGTGCAGAACCTGGGGCAATCACAATGGCTCTACCCCCACTCCTCTCTGCATGTTATTACTAATTTCTGGCTTAGTTAGTAGTAAACTATATGGCAATACTAATGCATCTATTATCTCTAGCGTAGTAGGGTTAACACCAAGGTGCTCGCTAAGTCTTTGTTTTTTTTCCCCAGGTTGCGGAGACGCATGTAATCGCGTCCGACCTTCGCGGCACCGTCTCGGCTCAACGCGACCGTGAGGCTGCGTAATTTTCGTGCCAAGGACACGTAAGTGGGACAGACCCTTAAATCCGTGCTCCCTGCACCAGCTCCTCAGCCACACTTTGAGATCCTCCATCTCCCTGTTCCTTCCCTCACCAGCACGAGGAACTGGAAGCAAACCGGAGATAACCACCCTGGAGGTTCTGCTTTTCAGCCTCCTTCCGAGTTCTCTGAAGTCACGCTGTAGAATGACTTTCCTCTTCTTCCCGACGTCAGGGAGATGGAGGATCTCAATGTGTGGCTGAGGAGCTGGTGCAGGGAGCAGGGATTTAAGGGCCTGTTCCAAATCTGAGGAAGGACATTATTGCCATAGAGGGAGTGCAGAAAAGGTTCACCAGACTGATTCCTGGGATGTCAGGACTGTCTTATGAACAAAGACTGCATAGACTCGGTTTATACTCTCTAGAATTTAGGAGATTGAGAGGCGATCTTATAGAAACTTACAAAATTCTTAAGGGGTTGGACAGGCTAGATGCAGGAAGATTGTTCCCGATGTTGGGGACGTCCAGGACAAGGGGTCACAGCTTAAGGATAAGGGGGAACTCCTTTAGGACCGAGATGAGAAGGACATTTTTCACACAGAGAGTGGTGGGTCTCTGGAACTCCCTGCCACAGAGGGTAGTTGAGGCCAGTTCATTGGCTATATTTAAGAGGGAGTTAGATGTGGCCCTTGTGGCTAAGGGGATCAGAGGGTATGGAGAGAAGGCAGGTACGGGATACTGAGTTGTATGATCAGCATATTGAATGGCGGTGCAGGCTCGAAGGGCCGAATGGCCTACTCCTGCACCTAATTTCTATGTTTCTATGTCATTTGTGCCGACATGCGGGAGCACTTCCGGCTGCTCACCTTCACCCTTGAGGATGCTCTGAAATCGGTCCATGGCGTCCTGGATCCTGGCACCAGGGAGGCAACACACCATCCTTGACTCCCACCCGTTGCCGCAGAAACCCCTGCCTGTCCCCGACTACCACGGCTCTGCCTGACGTCTCTCTCTTCGGTTATGCCTCAGCTTCACCTTTTGACTCGCAGACCTGCCCCTTCTCTCTTCGGTTATCTTTGGTGTAACGATCTTACTGCAGGTCCTGTCCAGGATTTTCCCGGATGATCCTGAGGTCATCCAGCTGCTTCTCCAGTGCCCCAACACGGTCCTTCAGGAGCTGAACCTGGACACACTTTGCAAGGGGCAGGAAACATGTTTCCGATGCTGGGGGAGTTCAGAACCAGGGGCCATAGTTTGAGAATAAAGGGTAAGCCATTTAGAACGGAGACAAGGAAACACTTTTTCACACAGGCAGTTGTTAGTCTGTGGAATTCTCTGCCTCAGAGGGCGGAGGAGGCTGGTTTTCTGGATACTTTCAAGAGAGAGCTAGATAGAGCTCTAAGTGGATAGACACCTGGAATAGTCCCCGAGGATTGGCGTACTGCGCATGTTGTTCCATTGTTTAAAAAGGGTTCTAAGAGTAAACCTAGCAATTATAGACCGGTTAGTGGTGGGCAAATTAATGGAAAAGATACTTAGAGATAATATATATAAGCATCTGGATAAACAGGGTCTAATTAGGAACAGTCAACATGGATTTATGCCTAGAAGGTCATGTTTGACTAATCTTCTTGAATTTTTTGAAGAGGTTACTGGGGAAATTGACGAGGGTAAAGCAGTGGATGTTGTCTATATGGACTTTAGTAAGGCCTTTGACAAGGTTCCTCATGGAAGGTTGGTTAAGAAGGTTCAACTGTTGGGTATAAATGCAGGAATAGCAAGATGGATTCAACAGTGGCTGAATGGGAGAAGCCAGAGGGTAATGGTGGATGACTGCTTGTCGGGTTGGAGGCAGGTGACTAGTGGGGTGCCTCAGGGATCTGTCTTGGGTCCTTTGTTGTTTGTCATGTACATCAATGATCTGGATGAAGCGGTGGTAAATTGGATTAGTAAGTATGCAGATGATACCAAGATAGGGGGCGTTGTGGATAATGAAGAGGATTTCCAAAGTCTACAGAGTGATTTAGGCCAGTTGGAAAAATGGGCTGAAAGATGGCAGATGCAGTTTAATGCTGATAAATGTGAGGTGCTACACCTTGGCAGGACAAATCAAAATAGGACGTACATGGTAAATGGTAGGGAATTGAAGAATACAGTTGAACAGAGGGATCTGGGAATAACCGTGCATAGTTCCTTGAAGGTGAAATCTCATATAGATAGGGTGGTAAAGAAAGCTTTTGGTATGCTAGCCTTTATAAATCAGAGCATTGAGTATAGAAGCTGGGATGTAATGTTAAAATTGTACAAGGCATTGGTGAGACCAAATCTGGAGTATGGTGTACAATTTTAGTCACCCAATTATAGGAAGGATGTCCACAAAATAGAGAGGGTACAGAGGAGATTTACTAGAATGTTGCCTGGGTTTCAACAGCTAATTTACAGAGATAGGTTGTATAAGTTACGTCTTTATTCTCTGGAGCGCAGAAGGTTAAGGGGGGACTTGATAGAGGTCTTTAAAATGATGAGAGGGATAGACAGAGTTGATGTGGACAAGCTTTTCCCTTTGAGAATAGGGAAGATTCAAACAAGAGGACATGACTTTAGAATTAAGGGACAGAGGTTTAGGGGTAACATCAGGGGGAACTTCTTTACTCAGAGAGTGGTAGCGGTGTGGAATGAGCTTCCAGTGGAAGTGGTGGCGCCAGGTTCGTTAGTATCATTTAAAAATAAATTGGATAGGCATATGGATGAGACGGGTACGGAGGGTTATGGTTTGAGTGCAGGCAGGTGTGACTAACGGAAAAAAGTTGTTCGGCATGGACTTGAAGGGCCGAGATGGCCTGTTTCCGTGCTGTTATGGTTATATGGATAGCGGAGTCATGGGTTATGGAGAGAAGGCAGGAACAGGGTACTGTTTGTGGATGATCAGCCTTGATCATATTGGATGGCGGTGCTGGCTCGAAGGGCTGAATGGCCTACTCCTTCTCCTATTTTCTATGTTTCTATGTAAAAGCTTTTCACTCCACATCATCGTCTACATCTCTCCTGCGACTCTCAGACTGAGGAAGGGTCTCGACCTCGAAAAGTCACCCACTCCTTCTCTCCAGAGATTCTGGCCCCCCTTGAGGTTTTATCTCAGGTTTGCAGCCTCTGCAGCTGCTGTGATTGATTCCCCCCCCACGTGCTGTAGGAGCCGCGGGGGTGGGGCCGGCCATGCCTTGGTAACCGTTGTTACGGCGGGGTGGGCGGCTCAGGTTGGCAGAGGGCGCTGTCCGTCTGAGGGGCGAGGACGGTTGGTTGGTCTGATTGGTTGGTCGCAAGGAGGGGGCGGGACCTGGTCCTTTGTGACGTGAGACTAAGAGGCAGGGCCTCTGCTCAGCGCCGGGTGCTCAGGTGGGAACAGCCGCAGCCACTCGGCCCCGCGTCCTTTCTCCAGCCCCTCCTCCCTCCCCGAGGCCGATCCTGCGGCTGGCGACCCGAGGAGCCGGAGCCCGAGGCGTGCGGGCGGAGGGGGATGTCAGTGAGTGAGTCTGGGTGCCCTCTGGTCCTCTGACTGCAGCGCCGTTCTGGTGACGGGAGGCCACAGCGCAGCGTCTCTGGTCCTCCGACTGCAGCATTAACATGGCGGCGGGAGGCCGCGTTGTAACCTATTCGCGTTCCCCACAAAGGCTGGCGGGGCGGTGCCGGCTGCCCCACCATGACTTCAAGGCACCGGTCATGCGTGTGTGGGGCAGGGGTACGTCACGTGGCAGGGCTGCCCTCCTTCTTCCTCGCCCCACCCCCTCCCTTCTCCCCCTAAACCCCTCCCCTTCCACTCCCCTTTCCCCTCACTCCTGTCTTCTCCCCTTCCCCTCAGTTCCACTGTCCTCATTCCCCTTCCCCACTTGCCTCCGCACCACCTCTCCACTCCTTCACCCCCCTCACCCCCTCCTCTCCATCTCCCGTCACCCTCTCCCTGTTGGTGGCCGGCTGCGTTGCACCATGTCCGGTCCTCTGAATGCAGCGCCACCTCCTTCATCCCTGCTCCCCTCCCCATCCCCTCACGCCCCCACTTCAAGCACTAGCAATGTTCGCACGTTAGTAGAAACATAGAAACATAGAAAAATAGGTGCAGGAGTAGGCCATTCGGCCCTTCGAGCCTGCACCGCCATTCAATATGATCATGGCTGATCATCCAACTCAGTATCCCGTACCTGCCTTCTCTCCATACCCCCTGATCCCTTTAGCCACAAGAGCCACATCTAACGCCCTCTTAAATATAGCCAATGAACTGGCCTCAACTACCTTCTGTGGCAGAGAATTCCAGAGACTCACCACTCTCTGTGTAAAGAATGTTTTCCTCACCTCAGTCCAGTAATGTCCTGTTTGCCAGCTTGTTAACCCTCTGTGTTCCCCTCCTGCAGGGTTTAGGAACCGTTGCTGTGGACAGAGACGCGGGGATGTGAGCGGCCATTGAGGGCGGCCAGGGTGCATATGAGCACCGCCCCCCCCCCCCCTTTCGGTGTGCAGGCCGAGCTTCGATGGGCTGAGCTTCGATGGAGGACCACATGACGGGGCACAACAAGGAGAAGCGTTATGAGTGTGACGTGTGTGGCAAGGCTTTGCAGTGCCCGAGCAAGCTGGAGATCCACCGGCGGGTTCACACGGGAGAACGCCCCTTCGATTGCTTGGAGTGCGACAAGAGTTTCAAGACGGCGAGTGTCCTAGAGGCCCACCGGCGGGTTCACACGCGCGAGAAGCCCCATGGCTGCTCCACTTGCGGCAAGAGTTTTCCCCAGTTGGCGGGGCTGCGGGAGCACCAGCGGGTGCACAGCAATGAGCGGCCCTTCACCTGCTCCGACTGCGGCAAAGGCTTCAAGTCGTCCAAGGCCATGAAGGTGCACAGGCGGTTGCACACCGGGGAGCGGCCCTTCATCTGCAGCGACTGCGGCAAGGGCTTCGCCCAGTCCAGCGGCCTGCAGCAGCACCAGCGCACCCACACCAGCGAGCGCCCCTACACCTGTGCCCAGTGCGGCAAGGACTTCACCCAATACAGTCACTTGCTGATGCACCAGCGCACCCACACCGGCGAGCGCCCCTACACCTGTGCCCAGTGCGGCAAGGGCTTCACCCAATCCAGCTACCTGCTGAAGCACCAGCGCACCCACACCGGCGAGCGCCCCTACACCTGCGCCCAGTGTGGCAAGGGCTTCACCCAATCCAGCAACCTGCTGGTGCACCAGCGCACCCACACTGGCGAGCGCCCCTACACCTGTGCCCAGTGTGGCAAGGGCTTCACCCGCTCTGACAGCCTGCTGGACCACCAACGCACCCACACCGGCGAGCGGCCCTACACCTGCGCCAAGTGCGGCAAGGTCTTTGCCCAATACAGTCACCTGCTGATGCACCAGCGCACCCACACCGGCGAGCGCCCCTACACCTGTGTCCAGTGCGGCAAGGGCTTCGCCACATCCAGCAGCCTGCTGATGCACCAGCGCACCCACAGTGGCGAGCGCCCCTACACCTGCGCCCAGTGCGGCAAGAGCTTCTCCCGCTCCAGTCACCTGCTGTCCCACCAGCGGGTGCACGCTGGCGACTGCCCCGTCCCCAAACCGTTGTGTGGAGAGCGCATTGCCATGGCCTCCTACACCCTGTCTCACCAGCACGTGCACACAAGTGGCCAGCCCTACGACTGCCCGTACTGTGGTGAGGCGTTTGACAGCTCGCGGGGGTTGCGGCAGCACCGGCTTTCACTGTGACAAGAGAGCATGGGGGCTGCGGGAGCACCAGCGGATACACACCAGAGAGAGACCCTTTGTGTGCGCTGACTGTGGCAAGGGTTTCACCCGCATGTCCAGCGTGTGGCAGCACCAACATACCCACAGCGGGGAGTGTCCCTTCCCCAGCCCGTCCTGTGGTAAGGGCTTCACCTGCCTTGACCACCTGCTGGAGCACTGGCGACTCCACACCGGCCAGCGCCCCTTCACCTGCCCGCTCTGTGGCAAGGCTTTTACCCGCTCATCCAGCCTGCTGGCACATCGCCACGTGGATAGGCGCTGTTTAGGTAGAGTCAAAATGCTGGAAGGAATGGGTAATGTTTCTTGTCAAGACCCTCCTCAGTCTCGACCCGAAATGTCACCCAGTCCTTCTCTCCAGAGATGCTGCCTGACCCGCTGAGTTATTCCAGCATTTTGTGTCCTTTTTTGTAAACCAGCCTCTGCAGTTCCTTGTTTTTAAACCATTCTGGTTTACCATCTCTGCACCTTCCCCAAAGCCTCCACATCAGTCCTGTAATGGAGTGACCAGAACTGAGGAAATATTATAAAATAAAATTGCTCACATTATAATATCTGTGTGAGAAACTTATGTTGAGTTGCAGGAGAAGGACTGGGAGCAGAGGTTTTCAAAATACACTGGCCACAATGGAACAAAGAACACACACACACATACACACACATAGGAGGACAGATGGCGTGTTATAACATGGAGATATTGAAGTAAATGGGAATAGCTTTGCTTGCTTTTGAGTGGCTATACCTGTCAGAATTTGTATTTGGTTTAGGTTAGTGTTCAGAGTAATGGGGTCTCTTCCAGGACATGGGCACCATTTATTCTTCATTTGTGACACATCTCTGACCTCGGCTGTGTCATGAAAGGAATTTATGGTTGTCTATATTGGGTCGTAGGCACCAAGGCTAGATAATAGAGTGTGATTTGGTTTGTGCCGTTTAAAAGTATTTATGTTGGGATAAGAGATAAGGCATAGGTGATGGTTGTGTGACCTTTATATAAGGGAGATTTCTTATGCTTATAGAAGACTAAGAAATTAACTCTGTTTTGATCTAAGCCAAACGATTGGGGTCTGCATATAGTAATCTTCAAATTGCTGTGTGGAATGCTATCAGTAAGAAGACGTAAAGAGGCCCTACATTCCTTTCCTCCAGAGATGACCAAGGGGGAGGTTAATTCAGAATGAAACTTGACCCGAGCTTGGTAAGAAGCCATTATAATTTATCAAGTGCGACAAGTATATGGCCTTTGTGTGCTTGGAGTTGGGAATTGTGTAATTAGACATATCTAAAGTTCTTACCACTTTGTAAGAATGGGGCAAATCTCATATTTAAATCTTTGTAATCCATTAATAACTGTATTTTAACTATGTAGTCATAAGGAAGTTATTTGTGTAGTGTATTGTGTTTAATTAGGGTTGTAAGTATGGTTAAATATGAAGTTTTACAAATCTGGTTGAACAAATAACTTTCTTTTCCAAAAGTGAAAACATATGTTTTGTGTGTATGTATTGTGTGATTGCTGTATGATGTGTGTATTCTGAGAGGCGTTCTGAGAATTAGTTTTACACCTGTGGTTTTACTTTTTGAAATAAAATGATTTTGAGCAGATGTTGAATAAAACCACAGAGGGGGAACAAGGCTTTAAGGGGCCGGAAAGGGGAAAATCATGTGACTATACATGTTGTCAATCAATGGAAAGGATTTAATTGATTGGTTAATGCAAATAAGTTAAATGTATGGTAAACCATAATGATTGGTTAATAGTTTGCCACTCCTTTTGTATTATAATTGTCTATTACCTATATAATTTACTTACAAAATTCTTAAGGGGTTGGACAAGCTAGATGCTGGAAGATTGTTCCCGATGTTGGGGGAGTCCAGAACAAGGGGTCACAGTCTAAGGATAAGGGGGAATTCCTTTAGGACCGAAATGAGGAAAACATTCTTTACACAGAGAGTGGTGAGTCTCTGGAATTCTCTGCCACAGAAGGTAGTTGAGGCCAGCTCATTGGCTATATTTAAGAGGGCGTTAGATGTGGCACTTGTGGCTAAAGGGATCAGGGGGTATGGAGAGAAGGCAGGTACGGGATACTGAGTTGGATGATCAGCCATGATCACATTGAATGGCGGTGCAGGCTCGAAGGGCCGAATGGCCTACTCCTGCACCTATTTTCTATGTTTCTATAATGTGTTACGTTTATACCAACGTCAGTAGTTCTTTCGACCTGCTCCAGAGTTTTTAACTCTGTGTTGGAAGGTTTAAAGAATTATCCAGCGCTGTCAGAATAAATAATTGATTTTAGCAGCAATGGTTTGAATCAAGTTTTCTTGAATTGGACTGACAAAAGAACTCAGTTTAACGTTTGGCGACGAGGATGGGATTCAGACGGTTCACCGACAACACGAGGAACGAAAATAAGAGTCAAACTGCGCACTGATTGGACCAGAGGAATTGGCCAAGCAGAAGTGAGTAGTTAAACACCACTCTGTTTTGCTCTTCTCCTTATATTGCTGCGTAGTCAACCCTTCGTTCTTGTGTTGAACGGGATCCTGATAGAATCAGGTCAGTCTAACAAACCTTGTTGATTGGTAAGATAGACTTTTAAACAGATTGGTCCATTGGGAATGGAAAGACTCTGCCATTTGGAATGGAGAGACTCCGTCATTGGGAATGATCTAGGGTAACTGACGGCTGAACTGGATAAATTTATCCTATTCATTTGGAATGACAGGAGATGGTTAAAGATTTCGAAACAGGGTTGACTAAACGCTGACAGTGTTAAATTTCTCCTAGTCATTTGGAGTGGCAGGAGATAGTTAAAGATTTGGAAACATGCTAAATTCTTCTTGTTCATTTGGAATGGCAAGAGGAGATAGTTAAAGATTTGGAAACAGGGTTTCCAAATTAAATTAATCTCGACCATTTGGAATGGTGCAAAGTAATTAAAAACAATTGAATTCGGATCCAGTGAAAAGTCGCGGTTGCTAAATAAGAAATAGTAAAACGTTAACGTCATTATTATATTGTAAGAATAAAGCATAAGAATATTAATATTGTGCATGGAATAAGTGGTTGTGAATATAGTAGTCATGTGATAAATTTAATAAGTGGTGGTATTGAGACGAAAGTGTGCACACGAGAGGAATAAGCAACAGGAGAGAGAGAGAGAGAGAGAGAGAGAGAGAGAGAGAGAGAGAGTTCGTCCCGAGTTCGTCCCGACACCGCGCGGGGCTCCGAAAAACCGACTATGTCCAAAAATTCCGCGCGGCAACGGCTTGTCGGCTCGCAGTCGCCTCGACATTTACACACCGCCCGGACATCGTGCCTCTGTGAACCTATTTGTAAGTGCCTCCGTGACCCTCTATGTGTGTGGCTCCGTGGCCCTGTATGTGTGTGTGTGTGCTTCGGTGCCCCTCTCTGTGTGCCCCTCTAAGTCCTGGCGAACTTACCTTGGACTTGCTCCAAGTTCGCCTCGCTTTGCGCCGCGTTGCGCCACTCACCCGACCTCCGCGCGGCCCCTGCTGCCGGTTTGGTTGCGCTTGCCGCATGCAGGCGCATGCTGGTGGGAACGGCCCTGTACAGGGGATCACCCGACCTCCGCGCGGCCCCCGCTGCCGGTTTGATCGCGTTCATCGCATAGAGTTGCATGCTGGTGGGACAGGCCCTTTAATTGCTGAAGCACGACCAGCCTTTATGGTTTGTTTAGATAAACATTCTGGTTGGAGAAGGGTTATAAATCAATGGGGCCCCGAAAAAAAAGGGAGTTGGCAGACAAACATGAGTCAAAGGGGTATTTTGCTAAAACCACTGAATAATCCTGGAATATAACATCTTTGATCACTCCCGTTTGACGGAAAAATTGAAAGTTTGTTGGGTTTATTTTAATCTGTTGTATTTTACCTGTTTCTAAGATGCAAACAGTATCATGTGACAATCCAGCTGAGATTTCCACGTGAATTGATTTGATTGTTTGCTGAACTTTTCAGAAACAGACAGTGTATATGATAGTGGGTACACAAAAAGCTGGAGAAACTCAGCGGGTGCAGCAGCATCTAAGGAGTGAAGGAGATAGGCGACGTTTCGGGTCAAGACCCTTCTTCAGACTGGTCAGGGATCAGGGAAAGGAGAGATATAGACAGTGATGTGGAGATATAAAGAACAATGAATGGAAGATATGCAAAAAAGTATCGATGATAAAGGAAACAGGCCATTGTAAGCTGTTTGTAGTGTGAAAATGAGAAGCTAGTGCAACTTGGGTGGGGGAGAGATAGAGAGAGAAGGAATGCCAGGGCCCGAGGGCTGAGGGAGAGGTGGGAAGGGGAGGAGACAGCCAGGGTTAACTGAATTGAGAAAAGGACAGGGGAGGTGAAGGGACAAGTGTAGCATCTCCTTAACAAGTGTATATGATAGTATGGAGAACTATAGAAGGGGGGGCAGAATAAGAATACGGACCACTCCTCCTGGTACAGCATGAATAACGCCTGCGGAAATCTTATGTATTAACTTTAACCTGTGGTTTGCGAACTTCTCATTTACAGCTCAGGGTTGCATATGGCGAGGCGCCAGGGCTCAAAGTTCCATCTAATATTGAGCCAGGTTGCTATGTGCTGATCAGGAACTGGAAGTGTAAGCACCTCGACCCATACTTTCCAGGTTCTCCAAAGTTGAGGGTCACGTTGCATGGGTTCACCTGAACCACTGCAAATTGATAGGGGAGCCCAATCAATTGGGGGGAAGAAGAGTAATTGTATTTTTAATTTCAAGTTTTTTTATAACCATATAACCATATAACAATTACAGCACGGAAACAGGCCTTCTCGGCCCTTCCAGTCCGTGCCGACCATTTATTTTCCCCATGTCCCATCTACCTGCACTCAGACCATACCCCTCCATTTCCTTCCCGTCCATATACCTATCCACTTTACTTTTAAATGTTAAAATCGATCCTGCCTCCACCACTTCTGCAGGAAGATCATTCCACACAGCCACCACTCTCTGAGTAAAGAAGTTCCCCCTCATGTTACCCCTAAACTTCTGTCCCTTAATTCTCATGTCATGCCATCTTCCCTAACCTCAATGGGAAAAGCTTATCCACGTCAACTCTGTCTATCCCTTTCATCATTTTAAAGACCTCAATCAAGTCCCCCCCTTAACCTTCTGTGCTCCAAAGAATAAAGACCCAACTTGTTCAACCTTTCTCTGTAACTTAGTTGCTGGAACCCAGGCAACATTCTAGTGAATCTCCTCTGTGCTCTCTCTATTTTGTTGACATCCTTCCTATAATTAGGCGACCAACATTGTACACCATACTCCAGAATTGGTATTACCAATGCTTTGTACAATTTTAACATTACTTCCCTACTCCTATATTCAATGCCAGCACACCAAAAGCTTTCTTTACCACCCTATCTACATGCGATTCCACCTTCAGGGAACTATGCACAGTTATTCCTAGATCCCTCTGTTCCACAGTATTCCTCAATTCCCTCTTGTTTTTACATTTCTGCTTTGCTTGGGTGCTGTATCCTTATAAGTTTAGTTTTGTATCATAATAAGTTTAGTTCTTGAGTCCTTATTTTGCTATATGGGGGTTTAGGGGTAACATGAGGGGGAACTTCTTTACTCAGAGAGTGGTGGCTGTGTGGAATGAGATTCCAGCGGAAGTGGTGGAGGCAGGATCGATTTTAACATTTAAAAGTAAAGAGGATAGGTATATAGTTGGAAAGGGAATGGAGGGGTATGGCCTGAGGGCAGGTACAATACAATACAATATATTTGTCACATTGCACATAAAGTGCAAGTGAAATGAATTTGTCAGCAGCATACAATAATAAAGAACACACAAATACACAATAAAAATGTAACATAAGCATCCACCACTGCATTCTTTACTGTGGTGGAAGGCACAAACATTTGCCAGTCCTCCTCCACTTTCCCCCGTGGTCGGGCCAGACAAGCAAAGTCCAGGGACGGCTCTTCCCCACCGGAGACCACGGCTTCAGGATGGTATAGGCCGCAGGCCGGCGGTTGAAGATTTAAAGTCCGCGCTGTTGCCAGAAGCACCGCAGACAGCAGGGCCGGCGGTCGAAGCTCCCCTCCGGGGATGATGGTAAGTCCATGCCGGACCCGCGATAGAAGTAGGCCGCGGGCTGGCGGTGGTGGGTACTTCTATTCCCCACGAGGAATCCCCGGCTGCGGACGCCGCTCCCCGCCGGATCCCTGCAGACCGTGGCTTCAGGCTGCCGACTGCCGCGGGCCAGCGAAAGGAAGCGCTCCCCTCCGGCAAGCCCCGCTGAAGTCCAGGACGCGTCTCCGGGAAAGGCCGCGCCGATCCTTGCCGTTAGGCCACGGGGGAGGCGACATGGAAAAAGTTGCCTCTCCATGGCAGCCAAAACGGTTTCCCCCTTACCCCCCCTCACCACCCCCCACACAAAACACACCAAGAAACATTCAAACAATACACTAAAACATACTAAAAACAAAAAAAAAGTAGAAAAAAGACGGACAGCTGCTAGCAGGGCTGCCGACTTGCAACGCCCCCCTAGGTAGATGGGACTAGGGGAAAATAAATGGTCGGCACGGACTGGAAGGGCCGAGAGGGCCTGTTTCCGTGCTGTAATTGTTATATGGTTATATGGTTAAGAATATGCGACTGATTGCTGGACTGACTGACTGACTGAAGGACGCGTAAATTGAGTGTATATTTGTTTAAACTAATTAAGTAAGAAATGAGCTTTTTGTGAGCCTTTGCATATTCCAGATAAATTGAAAATAAGGTGATTCATCCTGCTATGCATCCTGATGCTACAACAGATGGAGGGAAATTAAGGAAAAATGTGGCCTGGGACAACAAAACAGAATCTTTCACCTATGCAAAGTACAGTGCAATGGCCCGGATGCCTTTGGAATTTTGAACGTCACCAAGATTGACTATTGCAATGGGATCCTGCGTCAGCCCGATTGGCAGGTAGACTTAGATAACCAACACCTGTGGGAATTACCCTGTTGGTTTCGGGGAGTGCAAGTTTGACTTTTTCTGCAGACGGAATCCCTTGGAAGACAACTCGGCAAAGGGACGTTTGTATGGTGGTGTATGCTATCGAGAAACATTAGAGGTATACCCTTGGTTACAGAAGAAAGGACATGAGCAAAAGAGACGGGAAAAATGGGCATTGGAAGAAAGAGACTCTAACATGTTTGTACAAACCCATAATGGTAATTATGGTTATTTGGTAAAGGACAAACTGTGTGTTACCCTGCTATGAAATCAGTCAGTAGCCTATTTGCAGTATCCAGAATGGGGGAGGATTGAACGATGAGTAATATGTCAAGGTGAGAAGCCATTTTTGGCCAAAACTGTCACCATCCCTTAGTCCCACCGGCTAACTGTCTGTCTCTACCTCGTGACAATGAGCACTCTTACTCGGGCTGTGAGGATAAGACTGGCAAAGCTTATGCGGTGTACGGCCAAGGCAACCTCCTGCCATGTAATTTTACCATTAACACAGACAATAGACAATATGGGAGTTGCTTTACCAACCAAGGGTACGGGTGCATGGCTATCAATATCCCTTCAACATCTCATGTTTAGTACAGATCCCACATCAGCCTAGCTGCAATAGTACCTCAGAAGGGATCAAATGTTCTACTCACAAGGAATGCATCCCCATCTATGAAGGATTATAGTTGGTTTGTGGTTGGGCAAATGGGACCCATCTTATGATAGGATCCCATCACTTTCCCTGGATGAGGGAATTGAAGGCAATATCTCCAAGTTTGCAGATGACAGTAAGCTGGGGGGCAGTGTTAGCTGTGAGGAGGATGCCAGGAGACTGTAAGGTGACTTGGATAGGCTGCGTGAGTGGGCAAATGTTTGGCAGATGCAGTATAATGTGGATAAATGTGACAAATAGTTGAAATAGTTAAAAAAAACGGACTTACTGGCAGTCGGAACGCATCTCCAGAAATAGCTCGCACTCCGATAAAAGAAAGCTCCGGATGGCAAGGGGAAAACTGCATTTTAACCCCGCCCCCCCCGCCCCCTTAAAGGCGCCAAAGTCGCGCACACGGCCAGCGGCAGAACTGCAGCACCGCTACAGGTAAGTTTTGTAACATACCTACTGCAGGTAAGCACTTACCATTGTTTCCAGTGTAGCGGGCCCGTTAATACCCGCCGAAATTGCCAATTTTTGCGCTGTAAATAATTATGGAAATCGGGATAAGCGTGAGACATTTAGCCTACTTCAGAATTCCAAAAGTGAGGAGAAATGACGGTAGATAGAAGCGAGAGCTGAAGGGACAACAACAGCCAGAGTGCTTGGCCAACATTGGCCGGTTGCTCACTGCATTTCATCGACTAAGGCATTATTTGCATTTTTTCTTGAGTCCTTTGGCATCTACAGAACTGGTAAATCTGGCTGTAAAATTTTAAAATCGCCCATGCTTCTCAAATGGGTTTTTACATACAAAAAGAAACACTTCTGAAGCAAAATTCACAGCCAGATTTATCACTTCTGAGACTTTTTAGATACCAAAGGAATCAAGAAAAACTACAAATAATGCCTTACTTTTGATGAAATGCAGTGAGCAAACGCAATAATTCCCAATATTTTCAATTGCGATATCTGCACGGCCAATGTTCGCCAAGCACTTTAGCTGTTGTTGCCCCTTCAGCTCTCGCTTCTCTTTACCTTCATTTCGCTTCACTTTTTGAATTCTGAATTGGTACATGCTTACCTGTAGGAAGCGGCCAGCGACCCTTCACCTGCCCGCTCTGTGGCAAGGCCTTTGTCCCTTCCTACAGCCTGCTGGCACACCACCATGTGGATAGGCGGTGTTTAGGTAAACACAAAATGCTGGAAGGAATGGGTAACTTTTCTGGTCTAGACCCTCCTCAGTCTAGACCCGAAATGTCACTAATCCTTCTGTCCAGATATGCTGCCTGACCCGCTGAGTTATTCCAGCATTTTGTGTCCTTTTTTGTGAACCAGCATCTGTAGGTCCTTGTTTTTAAACCATTATGGTTAAATGAATGCAATACTCCAAATGCTACCTGACCAATGTCCCTTAATGCTGCACATATACATTCCTCTCTCCTTATGTCACATCCTTTTATCTCCTTATTTTCTCTCGCCTCTGTCACTTACATCACTCATCTGCCGATCACCCCCTCGCCTGTTAACATAGTGTTAGTCTGAAGAAGGCTCCTGACCCAAAACGTAACCTATCCATGTTCTCCGCAGATGCTGCCCGACCCGCTGAGTTACTCCAGCACTTCGTGTTGGAGTCATAGGGTGATACAGTGTAGAAACAGGAGCTTTGGCCCAACTCGCCCACACCGACCAACATGTCCCAACTACACTAGCCCCACCAGCCTGCATTTGGTCCATATCCCTGCAAACTTGGCCTATCTATGTACCTGTCTATAGCTGTTTCCTAAACGTTGGGATAGTCCCATACCTCCACCGGCAGCTTGTTCCATACACCCACCACCCCCTGTTGAAAAGTCACCCCTCAGATTCCTGTTAAATCTTTTCCCCTTCACTTTGAACCCATGTCCTCTGGTCCTTGATTCCCCCACTCAAGAGATTGTGTGCATCTAACTAAATTGTGTTCTATGCAAGATTCCAGCCTCTGCAGTTTCTTGTGTCTTCCTCACCTATATCCACCTTTCACTTCTGAAGAAGGGTCTCAACCTGAAACGTCACCCATTCCTTCTCTCTAGAGATGCTGCCTGTCCCGCTGAGTTACTCCAGCATTTTGTATCCACCTATCACTTGCCAGGCTTTGTCCAGCCCCCATCTCTCTTTTCCAGCTTCCTCCCCCCACCCTCCAATGTCTGAAGAAGGGCCCTGACTCAAAACGTCGTCAGTCCATTCCCTCCAGAGCAGTGGAGGAACTCAGTGGGTCAGGCCGCAACTGTAGAGGGAAGGGAATCTAAGGCGACCACTCCCACCTCTGCTTTCCAACTTTCTCCACCCCCCACACCAAGCAATCTGAAGAAGGATCCTGACCTAGAATGTTGCCTGTCCATGCTCTCCAGAGGTGTCAGTTACTCCAGGAGAGTGTGTCTCTTTTTGTAAACCAGCATCTGCAGTTCCTTGTATCAAGACTAGGCGTGCATATCCCCCTACACATGCGCTCGGTCCGCCAAGGCCTGCTGGATTATTTTAACTCCCCTTCCCACTCCCACACTGGTCTTTTTGTCCTGGGCCTCCTCCATTGCCAGAGTGAGGTGACACGCAAATTGGGGGAACAGCACCTCATAGCTTACAGCCCAATGACATGAACACAGAATTCTCCAATTTGAGGAGACTCTCCCCTCATCCAAATTAAATCCTGGAGTCTGTCCCGACCCCAACTCTGTTTTCCAGCTTCCCTTCCCCCCCCCCCCCCCCCCCCCCGACTCCATTAGGCCATAGAAAGGTCCAGTGCCGGTAGATCTCAGCAGGTCAGCCATCCGTGGTGGGAAACAGATGGAGAAGTGTTCCTAATATAAGCCCTCCTTGGCCCTGTCGAGGAGCAGACAATCAACAGTACCAGCATTTTCTCATTCATACTGTACCAAGTGAAAGTGCAAAAGTGAGCCAAGCTGCATACAGCCGACGGCTCACAGTACCAGCTGGCTGCCATTGGCCCAAAAACTTAAAAGCATTTTAAAGTGTTTTTTTTAAAGAAAGTCTTGACGCATTTGTGCCTTGCATAATAAATAAAGTTTTTCCTGACCTGCCTGTGTTCTTCGGAATTCTTCAGACTTCATGTTGTGTTATCAATAATGAAAGAAAATGCCAACCTTCTCCGGAAATGATAAGAAATTATTCTCGCCTCCATGCATATCTGTATTTTGCTGTCTTCCTCTCAGCTGGGACATTTCCGAAATGCAAAGTCCAATAACAATCTATATTTGTTCAATAATATTCTATTTAATGTGATCTTTAGAGTACATCATATTTTCTGTGGTATTCATAACACAACAATGATAAAAATATATTTGTTTTGATTGCACCTTATACATTATTATATTACAGTTAATGTGTACCATAGGCAAATTTTTGTTCCAATGCTCCCCATTCCCAATTACATGTACATTGAAGTGATTGAAATCCAAGTGAAGTTTAAGTGGCATCAGAAATATGAAACCTGCAGAATGGATGATAATCATTATGTGGTTGGTTGGAGTCAGTATCAGCACAATTACTATATTAAACATTGAATCTTCAGATGTCATGGTTCAAACTAAACTAGAGACAAATAATAACCTCCTCACACATTCCCCTGCAAGTATCTCTGTCACTCCTTTAAAATATGCCTCTTCTTTGAACAAGCTCTTAAACGTTGCATCTGAATCCGTTTCCATCTGATTGCACTCCTTGAGGATGTTCATCTACATGTTCAATTAATAAAATAACGGGATTGGGGACATTTCTATTCAACCTGTCAAAGAAATTTGTGGGGGGCAGGTTAAGAAATAGTCAGTGAGGTAAACAAACATAATAGTTGAGTGGCAAATGACAATAGTTTTACCTTCCCAATAATTAACTGAAGGAAATAATGGGTTATTGGGGCTGTATGTTGTGACACACAGTCTGACACCTTGCATGTCATTTTAATATTACCCTTATCCCATCCCCCTGGGTATTCAGATTCATAAATTAAGGTTTGGTCAACTAATCTAATTACAAATCAATAACATTAGCCAACTTTGGAGGCAGGTTGGAGGCAGGTGACTGGGTTGGAGGCAGGTGACTAGTGGGGTGCCTCAGGGATCTGTGTTGGGTCCTTTGTTGTTTGTCATGTACATCAATGATCTGGATGAAGGGGTGGTAAATTGGATTAGTAAGTATGCAGATGATACCAAGATAGGGGGTGTTGTGGATAATGAAGAGGATTTCCAAAGTCCACAGAGTGATTTAGGCCAGTTGGAAAAATGGGCTGAAAGATGGCAGATGGAGTTTAATGCTGATAAATGTGAGGTGCTACACCTTGGCAGAACAAATCAAAATAGGACGTACATGGTAAACGGTAGGGAATTGAAGAATACAGTTGAACAGAGGGATCTGGGAATAACCGTGCATAGTTCCTTGAAGGTGGAATCTCATATAGATAGGGTGGTAAAGAAAGCTTTTGGTATGCTAGCCTTTATAAATCAGAGCATTGAGTATAGAAGCTGGGATGTAATGTTAAAATTGTACAAGGCATTGGTGAGACCAAATCTGGAGTATGGTGTACAATTTTGGTCGCCCAATTATAGGAAGGATGTCAACAAAATAGAGAGGGTACAGAGGAGATTTACTAGAATGTTGCCTGGGTTTCAACAACTAAGTTACAGAGATAGGTTGAATAAGTTAGGTCTTTATTCTCTGGAGCGCAGAAGGTTAAGGGGGGACTTGATAGAGGTCTTTAAAATGATGAGAGGGATAGACAGAGTTGATGTGGACAAGCTTTTCCCTATGAGAATAGGGAAGATTCAAACAAGAGGACATGACTTTAGAATTAAGGGACAGAGGTTTAGGGGTAACATGAGGGGGAACTTCTTTACTCAGAGAGTGGTAGCGGTGTGGAATGAGCTTCCAGTGGAAGTGGTGGCGGCAGGTTCGTTGGTATCATTTAAAAATAAATTGGATAGGCATATGGATGAGAAGGGTATGGAGGGTTATGGTATGAGTGCAGGCAGGTGGGACTAAGGGAAAAAAGTTGTTCGGCATGGACTTGAAGGGCCGAGATGGCCTGTTTCCGTGCTGTAATTGTTATATATGTTAACTCCGAAACATAAAGCGCTGAGCATTGGGACCCAGACATCATGGACAACTGGCCTCAGTTCCCTGCTCACACCTGGCAGTGCTCTCCGTCTGAACCAGAGGCTGCGGAGCATTTTTGAAAGTGGGGGAGCTGAGCGATTACTGATCACTGGCCTTGGGGGTACCCGGCAAGGCAGTGGAGTGACTGAGTGGGAGGGGGGTGCTTTTTGAAATTTGATGTATTAAAATCATGTTTTAGTGCTTTGTAGAAGTATGATTTCAATGTTTTTTATTGAAAGAATTATTAAGAGGTAACTTTTTCCACACAAAGGATTGGGGGTGTGTGGAACAAGCTGCCAGAGGAGGTAGTTGAGGCAGGGGCTATCCCAACAATTAAGAAACAGTTAGACTGATACGTGGATGGGACAGGTTTTGGGGGATATGGACCAAAAGCAGGTAGTGTAGCTGGAACATGTTGGCGGGTGTGGGCAAGTTGTGCCGAACGGCCTGTTTTCACACTGTATCACTCTATGACTACATTATACCTCTACCATGCATGAATGCTTCAAAATCAAGTGCTCGAGTTTTATTGCCATATACTCAAGCATAGAAACATAGAAAATAGGTGCAGGAATAGGCCATTCGGCCCTTCGTGCCAGCACTGCCATTCAATTCGCCACTTATGTGCGAATGCTGTTTGTGGATTTTAGTTCAGCATTCAACACAATTATCCCTCAGCACCTGATAAGCAAACTGGATCCATTGGGCCTCAGCACCCCCATGTGTAACTGGCTACTGGACGTCCTCACTGACAGACCCCAGTCAGTGAGGGTTGGAAATAACACCTCTAACATCATCTCTCTGAGCACCGGCTCCCCTCAGGGCTGTGTCCCGAGTCCACTGCTGTTTACCCTGATAACCCACGACTGTTGTGCCAGGTTTAGTACAAACCACATCATGAAGTATGCAGATGACACAACAGTGGTGGGCCTCATCAGGGACGACAATGAGCTGGCTTACAGGGAGGAGGTGAAACAACTGGTGGACTGGTGCAATACGAACAAACCTGATCCTGAATGTCGAAAAAACAAAGGAGGTCATCGTGGACTTCAGGAAAAACCGGCACAGTCCCACACCACTTCACATCAATGACAGCGATGTGGAGGTGGTCAGTAACACTAAGTTCCTGGGGGTGCAGATCACTAACAGTCTGACCTGGTCAAATAACATCTCATCGACAGTTAACAGAGCGTAGCAGTGGTTGCACTTTCTGCGCCGGATCAGAAGAGCTCACCTCCCCCATCCCATCCTCACCACTTTCTACAGGGGCACCATAGAGAGTATTTTGACCAGCTGTATCTCTGTCTGGTTTGGGGACTGTAAAGCCTCCGACTGGAAGTCTGTGCAGAGAGTGGTGAGGACAGCGGAAAAAATCATTTGGACCTCTCTCCCCTCAATCGGGGATATTGCGACCAAACGTTGCGTGTCTAAGGCCAGCAGTATTATAAAAGACCCCACACACCTCCAACACGGACTGTTCATTCTGCTGCCCTCGGGCAAAAGATATCGCAGCATAAGGAGCAGAACATCAAGGTTCTGCAACAGCTTCTTCCCACGAGCCATCAGACTCCTGAATGCCATGTAATGGGCTGCCACCATTGTCTATTTATCCTTTTATCCATTTGTTTTCCAGTTTATCCTTCTGTTAATTATCGAGTTTCACAGGGAGCCAAATGCAACGGAATTTCGTTTGGAATTGCATATATCGACGTATTGCTAAATGACAATAAAGTTTGTTTGACTTGACAATATGATCATTGGCTGTTCATCTAAAAT
Source organism: Raja brachyura (assembly GCA_963514005.1). The sequence goes on from OY740824.1 coordinate 1,536,799, forward strand.
CAGTACCTCTTCCTGTTTTTTTCTCCATTTCCCTTGATTTCGCTAGTCCCAAGAGCTAAATTATTTCTTGGAAACAATCAAGTGAATTGGCCTCCACTGCCTTCTGTGGCAGAGAATTCCACAAATTCACAACTCTCTGCATGAAGAAAGATTGTCCTCATCTCATTCCTAACTGGCCTACCCCTTATTCTTAAGCTGTGTAATCCCTGGTTCTGAACTCCCCAACTTCGGGACCATTTTTCCTTAAGTTACAGTAAGTGAAAATCTAGCAGGCAAGCAGGATGCTTTCTCCAACCAACCCCATTTGAAGGGCACTATCTTCCACCGCTTCTTCCCAGTGCTTGGTACCTACGTCCAGCAGCCACTGGTGGTCCTCCAGGATGCACCGCAGCCTGACCCATGCCGGTCACCTGGACAAATTCGGACGCCGAGAGTCTCTCGGCGGCAGTGGAACCCTTCCCGATGCCTCTGACGGCCCGGCACTCTTGCACTGAGGCTACTCCATTGCCTGAGCAGCAACGAGCGACTCACCAGCCTGGCAAACATACTCGTCAACTCGGCAAACACTCGCCAGCCCTGGCTCCCCGTCCGTATCTGTCCCCGCCGCTGCTTCTGCTTCCATCCCTCCTCAGCCCAGCTCTCCAACACCGGCAGCCCATGAAATTTTCGTTGATAACAGAATTTCTCAAGACAGAGCGTGAAAAATTTGTGATCCGCGTGAGAGCGCGAGTACTTGGCTAAATGCGTGAGAGCTGGCAGCCCCACTTAAATACACAAGTATATTATATCTCTCGCTAAGCACCCACAAAAATATCTTGCAATAATGCTCTTTGGTTCAGAGGTTTGGTACGTAGATGTCGGCCCAGTGTTTTAGGTCCTAAGCCTGTGTTCTGGGCTTTGCCCAAAGTTCTGGGCTTCCGGGCCAGTGTTTCGTAGAGGTCAATGCTTTTTTATGGACTCCGGGCCTGTTTTGTGGTGTCAGGTCCTGTATTTTAGGCCCCGGGCCTGTGTTGTGGGCTTTGAACTAAGTTTTGGAAATTCTGAGCATGTGTTTCATAGGCCCCAGGGCTGTATTATAGGCTCCCGGCTTCTGTTTAATGCCTTGGCCTAAACTGTGGGCTTTGGTCTACGTTCTGAGCCTCCAAGCCTGCTTTGTAGACCTCAGGGTTGTGTTGTAGGCTCCGAGCCTGTGTTATACGCTCCAGGCCTAAGTTCTGGGCTTCCTAGCCTGTGCTGTGGGCCCTGGGCCTGTGTTATAGACTCCGGGCCTGTATTTAGGCCTTGGGCCTGTGTTGTGAGCTTTGGCCTATGTTCTGGACCGCAGAGCCTGTGTTTTGTAGCAATGTTTATGGCAATGTTACAGGCCCAGGCCTAACCTCTGGGCTTTGGCCTAAGTTATGGGCCTCGGAGCCTGGCATGTAAAGGCCTACTGGAGTCAGACTCCTGTTGCTAGGGAAGGCATAGCCCAACTATTTCAGCTCTGCAGTAAAATAAAAATTAGCTCCTAATGCCGTGAACGCCGACAACGGGGACCGATTTTACGTAGGGGACAGGTAAGTGACAGCTGTTTATTTTTACATATAAACTTGCTTTTTTAGGGGACTTTAATCAACATTTCATGTTGCGAAACAGTGATTTAGCCCCCATACGAACCGGCAGAAAATTTCCTGCCGATATTGGGTTTAAATTCACCGCAACCGCAACGTTCCAATACATCGCATTGCAGAAAATCCCACTCGCAAGCTGTTTAAAATGCCCAATAATTTACAAGCATTAAACACTGAATTCCTTCAATTTGGCCTATAAATTAATGACAATTAGATTTAAAAATCATGTTATATTGTGAATTAGTGTGTGACTGTTAATTGGACACTTAGGTTTTAAATTTTTTCTTAAGAAATGGATAGATGTTTAGATCTAGTAATTGAATTTTGTAATTGGCCAAATTGGGTAACTAACTAATTATATGCTTTAATTTCAGGTCATCCAAGTAAGATTGTTTCATATTTGTTTCAGAATACTTCAATCTATAATAACTGAAAAATTATTTCAGTTCTCTTTAAGTTAATTTTTAAGTTATGGGCTTTTGACTGTTCCAGATCACAACTTTTGTGTTAAGTCAATAGAAAAGCAATAGGAAGCAAGTTGCTAATTTCCGAGTATGAAAATGGCCCTAACTTTTTTAATACTGAAGGTATGAAAGTGAATTAGGTGTCAAATTAAACTTATTTTTATGCTTTATCTGATGGGATAAATTTCAGACTTGATTTTTAAAATCTCAAAATTTTGTAACATTGCTTCCTGCAGTTCATCGCATGTACTCCACTTGGCGAAGCGTAGGAACAGTACGGGTCATGGGTGGTGACCCGACTTCTGTGAAACCTCCCTTTTCTGAAGTTGGGTACACGTCTCTCACGCTTACCCCGACTTCCACAATTTTTTACAGCGCAAAAAATCCAACATGTTGGTGGTTTTGAACAGGTTGGAAAGTACGCGTTTCTTGCATTAATAACTTATACTGGACGTTACGGATGTCCTCCAGATGGATTGAGCAGCTCCGTGCGTCAAGCCCTATGACCCAGTGACCTAACGTGCAAACCCCCCTATAGAGAGAGAGAGATGGAGATAGAGAGAGGGATAGATAGAGAGATAGATGCCCCTCACTCTCTCTCTCTTTTTCTCTCCCTCTCCCTCTATCTCCCTCTCTCTCTTTTTCTCTCCCTCTCTCTCTCTCTCTCTTTTTCTCTCCCTCCCTCTCTCTCCCTCTCTCTCTCCCTCTCTCTCTCCCTCTCTCTCTCACTCTCTCTCCCTCTCTCTCTCTCTTTCTCTCTCTCCCCGTCCAGTGCGGGTCAGCTCCATCTAGGCCGCGGCGTCATTTCCGGGCTGAGGCCCGTTGCCCCGCAGGCTGCCAGGTCGAGCTGCGGGGCGGCCTCGGCCCGGAAATGACGAAGACTCCCCCGGCCCCGTAGCCCCGCAGGCTGCGGGGCGGGCCTAGGCCCGGAAATTACGTCGACGCCCTCGTCCCCGTTGCCCCGCAGGTTGCGGGGCGTGCCTCAGCCCGGAAATGACGCCGCCGCCAAGATGGAGCCGACCCGCACTGGTCGGGGAGAGAGAGAGAGAGGGAGAGAAAGAAAGAGAGAGAGTGAGCGGAGAGAGAGAACAAGAGAGAGAGGGAGAGGGGGGCTGGGGAGAGCGAGAGAGGGAAAGAACAAGAGAGAGAGAGGGAGAGGGGGACTGGGGTGAGAGAGGGGCATCAGCCCGGAAATGACGTCGTTGCCCGTTGCCCCGCAGTCCACGCAACTCGGGGGGAGAGAGGGGCATCAGCCCGGAAATGACGTTGCTGCCCGTTGCCCCGCAGACAGAGAGTCCACGCAACGCCGGGGGGGGGGGGGGGGAAGAGAGGGGCATCAGCCTGGAAATGACGTCGATGCCCCGCTGCCTGCCGCAAGCGGTGACGTCAAGAGCGGGGCGAAAGGCGCAGGAGAGCAAGGGCAGGAGAGCAAGGCCAAGTGAGCAAGGCCAAGTGCAAGAGGGGTTTGTGGATTCGCAGAGCAGCTGGTGCTGGAGAAGGCAAGTCTGGTTGTTTAGTGTCGTGCAATCAACCTGCTTTCATAAGGGATCTGGAGGTAAAGGAGCCATTAGGAGGTCGTGACCAAATACATGGCCATTAATTTACAGGAATTAAACACTAAATTCATTCGATTTAGAAACATAGAAACATAGATAATAGGTGCAGGAGTAGGCCATTCGGCCCTTCGAGCCTGCACCACCATTCAATTTGATCATGGCTGATCATCCAACTCAGTATCCCGTACCTGCCTTCTCTCCATACCCCCTGATCCCTTTAGCCACATGGGCCACATCTAACTCCTTCTTAAATATAGCCAATGAACTGGCCTCAACAAAGGGTCTAGACCCGAAATGTCGCCTATCTCCTTCGCTCCTTAGATGCTGCTGCACCCGCTGAGTTTGTCCAGCTTTTTGTGTTACCCTCTGTGGCAGAGAGTTCCAGAGACCCACCACTCTCTGTGTGAAAAAAGTCCTTCTCATCTCATCTTCCCCCTTATCCTTAAACTGTGACCCCCTTGTCCTGGACCTCCCCAACATCGGGAACAATCTTCCTGCATCTAGCCTGTCCAACCCCTTAAGAATTGTGTATGTTTCTATAAGATCCCCTCTCAATCTCCTAAATTCTAGAGAGTATAAACCGAGTCTATCCAGTCTTTCTTCATAAGACAGTCCTGACATCCCAGGAATCAGTCTGGTGAACCTTCTCTGCACTCCCTCTATGGCAAGAATGGCCTTCCTCAGATTTGGAGACCAGAACTGTACGCAATACTCCAGGTCACCAAGACCCTATACAACTGAAGTCGAACCTCCCTGCTCCTATACTCAAATTCGGCCTATAAATTCATGACAATTAGATTTAAAAATCATGTTATATTGTGAATTCTTGTGTCAATGTTATTTGGGCACTTGGGCTCTTGAAAAATGTTATCTTAAGAAATGGATAGATGTTTAGATCTAGTAATTGAATTTTGTAATTAGCTACAATTGGGTAACTAACTAATTATACGCTTTAGTTTCAGGTCATCCAAGTAAGATTGTTTCATATTTGTTTCAGAATGCTTCAATCTATAATAACTGAAAATTTCTTGCAGTTCTCTTAATTTTTAAGAAAGTTATGGGCTTTTGACTGTCCTTATTCACAGCATTTGTGTTAAGTCAATGGAAAAGCAATGGGGAACAAGATGCTAATTTCCGAGTATGAAAATGGCCATAACATTTTTAATACTGAAGATATGAAAGTGAATTAGGTGTCACATTAAACTTTTTATGCTTTATCTGATGGGATAAATTCCAGACTTGATTTTTAAAATCTCAAGATGTTGTAACGTTGCTACATAATTCCATCAGTTTTAATCTATTATTTGAGATGGAGGCTCTCAGCTATTCCACTTGTGAGACCCCTCCCAATCCCCAATGGGAAATGGATATTAAAGAATTATACGCCGAATGGGAAATATTTCTTAAAGAGTTGTTCCTTATAAGGGGGTTGCACGTAAGGTCACCGGGTCAAAGGGCTTGACACGGGGAGCAGGTCAATCCATCTGGAGGACATCCGTAACTTCCGGTATAATAATAATATATTTTATTGTCATTGCACATATGTGCAACGAGATTTGGTATGCAGCTTCCATCCGATGTAATAACTTAAACAACTAATGACATTTAGATTTAGGGTTACACAAAAAGCTGGAGAAACTCAGCGGGTGCAGCAGCATCTAAGGAGCGAAGGAGATAGGCGACGTTTCGGGTCGAAAGCCTTCTTCCAGTCTGAAGAAGGGTCTCGACCCGAAACGTTGCCTATCTCCTTCGCTCCCTAGATGCTGCTGCACCCCCTGAGTTTCTCCAGCTTTTTGTGTAACCCTCGATTCTCCAGCATCTGCAGTTCCTTCTTTGACATTTAGATTTAGATACCCCGAGAAACATGATTTATAAAGAGAACAGTAAAACAGTCAAAACAGTCCAAACTGCAGATATGTCTGTGCCGGGTCGATGTGCGACGTGGCCATCCGAGGGAGACAGTTCATGTGGGCGGAGGGGGGGGGGGGGGGTGCACTCAGCAGGGCCGGTACAGAGCAGCTATAGCTCTGGGGATGAAGCTGTTCCTGAGTCTGGAGGTGCGGGCGTAGAAGGCCTTGTAACGTCTGCCGGAAGGTAGGAGTGCGAACAGTCCATTACAAGGGTATGAGGAGTCTTTATGGATGCTGACGCCCTTCCTGAGGCACCATGTGTAGTAGATGTGGTATATGTTATTAATGCAAGAAACACGTACTTTCCTACCTGTTAAAAAACGGCCAAAATGTTGAATTTTTGCGCTGTAAAAAAATTGTGGAAACATAGAAACATAGAAATTAGGTGTAGGAGTAGGCCATTCGGCCCTTCGAGCATGCACCGCCATTCAATATGATCATGGCTGATCATCCAACTCAGTATCCCGTATCTGCTTTCTCTCCATACCCTCTGATCTCCTTAGCCACAAGGGCCACATCTAACTCCCTCTTAAATATAGCCAATGAACTGGCCTCAACTACCCTCTGTGGCAGAGAGTTCCAGAGACCCACCACTCTCTGTGTGAAAAAATTCCTTCTCATCTTGGTCCTAAAGGATTTCCCCCTTATCCTTAAGCTGTGACCCCTTGTCCTGGACCTCCCCAACATCGGGAACAATCTTCCTGCATCTAGCCTGTCCAACCCCTTAAGAATCTTGTAAGTTTCTATAAGATCCCCTCTCAATCTCCTAAATTCTAGAGAGTATAAACCGAGTCTATGCAGTCTTTGTTCATAAGACAGTCCTGACACCCCAGGAATCAGTCTGGTGAACCTTCACTCCACTCCCTCTAAGGCAATAATGTCCTTCATCAGATTTGGAGACCAGAACTATACGCGATACTCCAGGTGTGTTTACTAGAATGTTGCCTGGGTTTCAACAGCTAAGTTACAGAGAAAGGTTGAATAAGTTAGGTCTTTATTCTCTGGAGCGCAGAAGGTTAAGGGGGGACTTGATAGAGGTCTTTAAAATGATGAGAGGGATAGACAGAGTTGATGTGGACAAGCTTTTCCCTTTTGAGAATAGGGAAGATTCAAACAAGAGAACATGACTTTAGAATTAAGGGACAGAGGTTTAGGGGTAACATGAGGGGAAACTTCTTTACTCAGAGTGTGGTAGCGATGTGGAATGAGCTTCCAGTGGAAGTGGTGGCGGCAGGTTTGTTGGTATCATTTAAAAATAAATTGGATAGGCATATGGATGAGAAGGGTATGGAGGGTTATGGTATTAGTGCAGGCAGGTGGGACTAAGGGAAAAAAGTTGTTCGGCAAGGACTTGAAGGGCTGAGATGGCCTGTTTCCGTGCTGTAATTGTTATATGGTTTTAAGAAAGGTGGGAGAGAGGAAACGGGGAATTATAGATCAGTTAGCCTGACCTCGGTGGTGGGGAAGATGCTGGAGTCAATTATATAAATATATTTTATAAACGGCACATTTAAATAACAGTAACAGGGCAGGTTTACGCAGGGGAAATCATGATTGACTAATTTTTTGGAATTTTTTGAGGATGTAACTAGGGAAATGGACAAGGGAGAGCCAGTGGATGAAGTGTACCTGGACTTTCAGAAAGCCTTTTATAAGGTCCCACAAAGGAGATTAGTTGGCAAAATTAGAGCACTCCAGCAACTTGTATTATCTGAATGGTGTCAGGTTTACAACGAGACCTGGGTCAAGTCAATTTATTTCTATAGCACATTTAAAAAACAACTCTCGTTAGCCAAAGTGCATTACATTGGTGGAGGTACTAACGTTATACAACATGGGTTCATAGATTAAGTACATGCATAAATACATACATATCGCCCTCTCTCAGAGGGCGTCAAGAAAGGTTTGAGAGTAAATAAGAGTTTTAAGTCTCGACTTAAAGGAGTCGATGGAGGGGGCAGTTCTGATGTGAAGAGGGATGCTGCTGCAACTGCAAAGGCGCGGTCGCCCCTGAGCTTATGCCTCGACCGCGGGATGTTCAGTAACCCCAAGTCGGCCGATCTGAGGGACCTGGAGGTGATGTGGTGGGTAAGCAGACTTTTGATGTAGGTGGGGGCGAGCCCGTTAAGGGCTTTGTAGACATAAAGAAGGATCTTGACATTTGTTTGGAACTGCTCGGGGAGCCAATGGAGAGAAGCCAGGTGTCCTTGCACTTCAGTCACAGAAAGTAAGCATGCAGGTACAGCAAGCAGTGAAGAAAGCTAATGGCATGTTGTCCTTCATAGCGAGATGAGTTGAGTTTAGGAGCAAGGAGGTCCTACTGCAGTTGTACAGGGCCCTGGTGAGACCACACCTGGAGTATTGTGTGCAGTTTTGGTCTCATAATTTGAGGAAGGACATTCTTGCTATTGAGGGAGCGCAACATGGATTCACCAGGTTGATTCTCGGGATGGCGGGAATTACATCTGTTGAAAGAATGGGTCGACTGGGCTTGTATTCACTGGAATTTAGGATGAGAGGGTATCTTATAGAAACATATAAAATTATTAAGGGTTTGGACAGGCTAGAAGCAGGAAACATGTACCAGATTTTGGAGTAGTCCAGAACCGTGGGCCACAGTTTAAGGGGTAAACCTTTTAGGATGGGGGGAAAACCTTTTTCACCCAGAGAGTTGTGAATCTGTGGAATTCTCTGCCACAGAAGACAGTGGAGGCCAATTCACTGGATGTTTTCAAGAGAGAGTTAGACTTACCTCTTAGGGCTAACAGAAAAAAAGGGATATGGGGGAAAGCTGCCAGAGGAGGTAGTTGAGGCTGGGACTATCCCAATGTTTAAAAAACAGTTAAACAGGTACATGGATAATAGGACACGTTTTGGAGGGATATGGACCAAATGCAGGCAGGTGGGACTAGTGTGGCTGGTACATATTGGTCAGTGTGGTCAAGTTGGGTCGAAGGGCCTGTTTCCACACTGCATCTAACACCAAGTGCTGCAGTAATTCAGCGGATCAAACAGCATCTGTAGCGAACATGGATAGGTGACATTTTGGATTGGGACCCTTCTTCAGACTGACACCGTGTTAACAGATGAGGGGGTGATCGGCAGTTGAGTGGAATATTTGGAGTATTGCATACAGTTCTGGTCACTCCATTACAGGACTGATGTGGAGGCTTTGGGGAAGGTGCAGAGATGGTTAACCAGGATCGTTTAAAAACAAGGAGCTGCAGATGCTGGTTTACAAAAAGGACACAAAATGCTGGAGTAACTCAGCAGGCCAGGCAGCATCTCTGGAGAGAAGGAATGGGTGACGTTTCGGGTCGAGACTGAAGAAGGGTCTCGACCAGAAACGTTACCCATTCTTTCCAGTAGCAATGTTACAACATTTTTAGATTTTAAAAATCAAGTCTGCAATTTATCCCATCAGATAAAGCATAAAAAGAAGTTTAATTTGACACCTAATTCACTTTCATATCTTCAGTATTAAGAAAGTTATGGCCATTTTCATACTCGGAAATTAGCATCTTGTTCCCCGTTGCCTTTCAATTGACTTAACTCAAAAGCTGTGATCTAGATCAGTTAAAAGCCCATAACTTTCTTAAAAATTAATAGAACTCAATGAAATTTTCACTTATTATAGATTGAAGCATTCTGAAATAAATATGAAACAATCTTACTTGGATGACCTGAAATTAAAGCATATAATTAGTTAGTTATCTAATTGTAGCTAATTACAAAATTCAATGAGTAGATCTAAACATCTATCCATTTCTTAAGAAAAGATAAACTTTTTTTAAATTGCCTAAGTGTCCAAATAACATTCACACAATAATCCACAATATAACATTATTTTTAAATCTCATTTTCATGAATTTCTAGGCCAAATGGAAGGAATTTAGTGTTTGATTCCTGTAGATTAATGGCCATTTAAATTAACTAGCGAGTGGGTTTTAGTGGAATGCGGTGGATTGGAACGTTGCGGTTAGCGGTGAAGTCGGGAGGAAAAATACTGTTTGTTCATACATTTTTTTGGACCCCACTTCGCAACATGAAAATGTTATTAAAGCCTCCCGAAAAACCAACTTTTAATATAAAAATAAACTATTTACCTTTTTTTCTCCCCTACGCAAAATCCTTCCGGTTGTCGGTTCTCACGGCTTTTGAAGGTGATTTTTAAATTACTCTAGTTAATAAATAATTTAGAGTAATTTAAAAATACCTTCATTCATGAAATGTCGGAGCGATTTTTCTTCCGCAACGAAATCGCCCGACATGGATCGATTTTTCCTGCCTGTGGAAAAACGGCACTTTAAGCCCGCCCCCCTCTGAAAGGCGCCAAAGTCACGCACACGGGGAGCGGCAGAACTGCAGCGCTGCTCAAGGTAAGTTTTGTAACATACCTATTCCCAGCATTTTGTGTCTATCTAAACACCGCCTATCCAGGAGGTCAACGTGGGGGTGTGGGGAAAGGCCTTGCCACAGAGCGGGCAGGTGCAGGGGCGTTGGCTGGAGTGGATCGCCGGTGCTCCAGCAGGAGGTGAAGCCACAGGCTGGACATGCGGGTGAAATGTTTGCCACACTCGGCCCACACAAAGGGTCTCTCTCCGGTGTGTATGGGCTGGTGCTCCCGCAGTCCCCGTGCACTCCTGAAACGCTCGCCGCAGTGGGAGCAGCCGCTCGCCGGTGTGGGCCAGCATGTTGGAGCAGCCGCCTCCCATCCCCACCACTCGACCCCCACCCTCTCCACTTCCCCCCTCACCCACTTCCCCTCTTCAAGCACGCGGTAGTAATGTACTGTTTGGCAACTTGTTCCCCTACTGCAGGGTTTAGGAGCCTTTGCTGTGGACGGAGAGACGGGGACGTGAGCGGCCATTGAGGGCGGCCAGGGTGCCAGTGGGGCCCCCCTCCCCCCGCCATCTGCTCGGTGTGCGGGCTGAGCTTTGGTGGAGTACCATATGGCGGGGCACAACAAGGAGAAGCGATATGAGTGCGATGTGTGTGGCAAGGTCTGTGAGTACCCGAGCAAGCTGGAGATCCACCGGCGGGTGCACACGGGAGAACGCCCATTTGACTGCTTGGAGTGCGGCAAGAACTTCGCCAGCTACGACAACCTGCTGCGGCACAACCGCGTGCACACTAACGAGAGGCCCTACACCTGCTCCGACTGCGGCAAGAGCTTCAAGAGATCACAGTTCCTGAAGACGCACCGGCGGGTGCACACGGGCGAGAAGCCCTATGACTGCTCCATCTGCGGCAGGGGCTTTGCCCAGTTGTCGGTGCTATGGCGACACCGACGGGTGCACAGTGGTGAGCGGCCCTTCGCCTGCTCCGACTGCGACGAAGGCTTCAAGTCTTCCGCGCAACTGGAGAAGCACAGGCGCCTGCACACTGGGGAGTGGCCCTACACCTGCAGTGACTGCGGCAAGGGCTTCACCCGTTCCAACAGCCTGTTGGAGCACCAGCGCACCCACACCGGCGAGTGCCCCTACACCTGCACCCAGTGCGGCAAGGGCTTCACCCGCTCCGATAACCTGCTGGTGCACCAACGCACCCACACCGGCGAGCGCCCCTACACCTGTGCCCAATGCGGCAAGGGCTTCACCAGCTCCACCTATCTGCTTTCCCACCAGCGCACCCACACCGGCGAGCGTCCCTACCCCTGCGGCCACTGCGGCAAGGGCTTCACCAGCTCCACCAGGCTGCTGGAGCACCAGCACACCCACACCGGCGAGCGCCCCTACTCCTGCGCCCATTGCGGCAAGGGCTTCACCCAGTCCACCAAGCTGCGGGCGCACCAGCGGATACACACCTGCGCCCAGTGCAGCGAGTGTTTCAAGAGCGCAAGGCGGCTGCGGGAGCACCAGCGGACACACACCAGAGAGTGACCTTTTGTGTGCGCTGAGTGTGGCCAGGGGTTCACCCGCATGTCCAGCGTGTGGCAGCATTAGCGTACACACATGGGTGAGTGTCCCTTCCCTTGCCTGTCCTGTGGTAAGGGGTTCACCGGCCTTGACCACCTGCTGGAGCACCGGCGAGTCCACACCGGCCAGCGCCCCTTCACCTGCCTGCCCTGTGGCAAGGCCTTTGCCTCCTCTAGCCTGCTGGCACACCACAATGTTTAGGTAAACACGAAATGCTAGAAGAGACCCTTCTTCATTCTCGACCCGAACATCACCCAGTCCTTCTCTCCGGAGATGCTGCCTGTCCCGCTGAGTTACTCCAGTATTTTGTGTCCTTTTTTGTAAACCAGCATCTGCAGTTCCTTGTTTTTAAACCATTCCGGTTAACCATCTCTGCACCTTCCCCAAAGCCTCCGCATCAGTCCTGTAATGGAGTGATATGAACTGTATGCAATGCTCCAAATGCTGCCTGACCACTGTCTCTTAAAGCTGCACATGTGCATTCCTCTCTCCTTATCTCACACCCTTTTATCTCCTTATTTTCTCTTGCCTCTGTCACTTACTTCACTCATCTGCTGATCTGTTAACATATGGTCATTCTGAAGAATTGTCCCAACCTGAAATATCACCTCTCCCTGTTCGCCACAGGTGCTGCCTGACCCGCTGAATTACTCCAGCACTCTGTGAAACATAGAACATAGAAATTAGGTGCCGGAGTAGGCCATTCGGCCCTTCGAGCCTGCACCGCCATTCAATATGATCATGGCTGATCATCCAACTCAGTATCCCGTACCTGCCTACTCTCCATACCCTCTGATCCCCTTAGCCACAAGGGCCACATCTAACTCCCTCTTAAATATAGCCAATGAACTGGCCTCAACTACCCTCTGTGGCAGAGAGTTCCAGAGACCCACCACTCTCTGTGTGAAAAAATTTTCTTGTCATCTCAGTCCTAAAGGATTTCCCCCTTATCCTTAAGCTGTGACCCCTTGTCCTGGACCTCCCCAACATCGGGAACAATCTTCCTGCATCTAGCCTGTCCAACCCCTTAAGAATTTTGTAAGTATCTATAAGATCGCCTCTCAATCTCCTAAATTCTAGAGAGTATAAACCGAGTCTATGCAGTCTTTGCTCATAAGACAGTCCTGACATCCCAGGAATCAGTCTGGTGAACCTTCTCTGCACTCCCTCTATGGCAATAATGTCCTTCCTCAGATTTGGAGACCAGAACTGTATGCAATACTCCAGGTGTGGTCTCACCAAGACCCTATACAACTGAAGTAGAACCTCCCTGCTCCTATACTCAAATCCTTTTGCTATGAAAGCTAACATACCATTGGCTTTCTTCACTGCCTGCTGCACCTGCATGCCTACTTTCAATGACTGGTGTACCATGACACCCAGGTCGCGCTGCATCTCCCCTTTTCCTAATCGGCCTCCATTTAGATAATAGTCTGTTTTCCTATTTTTGCCACCAAAGTGGATAACCTCACATTTATCCACATTATTCTGCATCTGCCAAACATTTGCCCACTCACCCAGCCTATCCAAGTCACCTTGCAGTCTCCTAGCATCCTCCTCACAGCTAACACTGCCTCCCAGCTTAGTGTCACCTCTCCATGTTCTCCACAGATGCTGCCTGACCCGCCGAGTTACTGCAGCACTTTGTGTTGGGGGTCACAGAGTGATACGGTGTGGAAACAGGTGCTTCGGCCCAAGTGGCCCACACCGACCAACATGTCCCAGTTACACTAGTCCCACCTGCCAGCATTTTTTTTCCTTCCTTTTTTAACAATTTTTCTTAATTAGAGAAAGGGTGAAGCCCTTGCCGCATTAGAGAAAGAGAGATGGACCCTAAAAAAAAGGGAAAAAAAAAGCCAGTTACTATGTTATATATATGACGCAAAAGGAATCCACCAACTCGATAGTTTTCCAACCCCCCCCACCAAGGCCCGAGGTACTCCTGCACCCTATCTTTGTAGCAATTCTATAAATGCAGACCACGTCTGATAGAAGCGTTCTGAATTTCCTTCCAGGCGGAGTCTCATATCTTCCAGATGTAGTGTTTCAAACATAGTTGAAATCCACATATTTAATGTTGGTATAGGAGCATTTTTCCAGAATTTTAAGGTTCGTTTTTTTCCCATTATTAAGCCGTAATCAAATAAATTCTTTTGATACTCATTTAATTCCGAACTACCTTCTGTCATTCCGAAAATGATCCATTCTGGCTTTGGTGTCATTTTTATTTTAAACAGTTTTGTGAAAATTTCAAAGATTTCTATCCAAAACCTTTGAATTTTTGTACAAAAGATGAATGAGAGCGCTATAGCAGCTTCTTGACACTGGCATTTATCACAAATGGGTGGAACGTTATGGAAATATTTATTTAATTTAGTTTTTGAGTAGTATAATCTGTGTATAATTTTAAATTGTATTAAAGTGTCTTGCGTTAATTGAGCATTTGTGCACACCTGCCTACATTTGGTGAATATTCCACCAAACTTGTCCTATCCATGTATCTATCTAACTGTTTCTTAAACGTTGGGTTAGTCCCAGCCTCAATGACCTCCTCTGGCAGCTTTCTCCCTAAATCCCTTGATTCCTTTAGCCCTAGGAGCTAAATCTAACTCCCTCTTGAAAACATCCAGTGAATTGGCCTCCGCTGCCTTGTAACCATATAACCATATAACTAATGATCAGCCATGATCATATTGAATGGCGGTGCAGGCTCGAAGGGCCGAATGGCCTACTCCTGCACCTAATTTGTATGTTTCATATAACAGTTACAACACGGAAACAGGCCTTCTCGGCCCTTCCAGTCCGTGCCGACCATTTATTTTCCCTTAGTCCTATCTACCTGCACTCAGACCATACCCCTCCATTCCCTTCCCGTCCATATACCTATCCACTTTACTTTTAAATGTTAAAATCGATCCTGCCTCCACCACTTCTGCTGGAAGATCATTCCACACAACCACCACTCTCCATTAAAGAGTAAAGAAGTTCCCCCTCATGTTACCCCTAAACTTCTGTCCCTTGACTTCTGTACCACTTCTGTGGTAGAGAATTCCACAGATTCACAACTCTCTGGGTGAAAACGTTTTTTCCCCCCTTTCTCAGTCCTAAGTGATCGACCCCTTATTCTAACGCTGTGACCTGTAGTTCTCACCTCCGCTGCCTCCTCGACACCAAACCCACCTGGAGTGGCCGGCCGAGCCCAGCCGCTGACCATTCATCTGGGCGCAGCTTCAGAACGAACCTGGCGAGGAAGGCGGATGCTGAGGCTTGCTCCCCTCCCCACCCCTCTCGCCTCACTCCCCCCTCCAGCCCCCCCCACCTCCCTCCCTCTCCTCTCGCTCCTCCCTCCCCTAGCGCCCCTCTCTTTCCTCGCTCGCCTCTCACCCATCCCTCCCTTCCCAACCTGTTGAATTACGATCAGACTCACACAAAGTGATAGGACAAACGACAACAGGTGCAGGAGTAGGCCGTTCGGCCCTTCGAGCCAGCACCGCCATTCAATGTGATCATGGCTGATCATCCCCAATCAGTACCCCGTTCCTGCCTTCTCCCCATATCCCCTGACTCCGCTATTTTTAAGAGCCCTATCTAGTTCTCTCTTGAAAGCATTCAGAGAACCAGCCTGCACCGCCCTCTGAGGCAGAGAATTCCACAGACTTACCACTCTCTGTGAGAAAAAGTGTTTCCTCATCTCCGTTCTAAATGGCTTACTCCTTATTCTTAAACTGTGGCCCCTGGTTCTGGACTACCCCCAACATCGGGAACTTGTTTCCTGCCTCTAGCGTGTCCAAACCCTTAACAATCTTATATGTTTCAATGAGATCCCCAATCATCCTTCTAAGCTCCAGAGTGTACAAGCCCAGCTGCTCCATTCTCTCAGCATATGGTAGTCCCGCCATCCCTGGAATCAACCTTGTAAACCTATGCAGCACTCCCTCAATAGCAAGACTGTCCTTCCTCAAATTAGGGGACCAAAACTGTACACAATACTGCAGGTGTGGTCTCACTAGGGCTCAGTACAACTACAGAGGGACCTCATTGCTCCTATATTCAATTCCACTTATATAGGCCAAAATGCCAACGCTTTCTTCACTGCCTGCTGTACCTGCATGCTTACTTTCATAGACTGAAGTACAAGGACCCTCAGATCCCGTTGTACTTCCCCTTTTCCCAACTTGACACCATTTAGATAGTAATCTGCCTTCCTGTTTTTGCCACCAAACTGGATAACCTCACATTTATCCGCATTAAACTTCATCTGCCCTGCATCTGCCCACTCCCCCAAACTGTCCAAGTCACCCTGCACTCTCATAGCATCCTCCTCACAGTTCACACTGCCACCCAGCTTTGTGCCATCTGTACATTTGCTAATGGTACTTTGAATCCCTTCATCCAAATAATTCCTTCATCCAAATCCCGAAGAATCCAAAGTTCTTCATGAGCAACTTTCAGCAGAGGTAACTTCATCTCAGCATGTATATCTAGTCTAAAAACGAGAGAGAGAGAGAGAAAGAGCTCTCTGATAAGCCGGTGGGCGGAACCACAGCACGAGTGACACTAATCTACATCCTCCCTCTTAAAGAATTAAATGCAAATACAAAACTACTGACTATATAAAGTATACGTAGCATATGGCAATAAACTGGAGGAAGGTGAAACTTAGCCCGTGTACTTTACGGTGGGCTGACAAACACGACCAGCACGTGTGCGATATAGTCCATTTCCATATTCCGGAGTCGCAATCGGTGGTGTAATAAGTGTCGGAGATTGAAGCGGCATTCCCGGTGACGAACCAGGAGACTTTGGCGCAAGCGGAGGCGGTGCAGCCATCGGCAAAGTAACTGTTTCAGAAACCGGTGCAGGCGGGCCAATGCTGCTGGATGTGGATCTGAGGAAGGACATTCTTGCCATAGAGGGAGTGCAGAGAAGGTTCACCAGACTGATTCCTGGGATGTCAGGACTGTCTTATGAACAAAGACTGGATAGACTCGGTTTATACTCTCTAGAATTTAGGAAATTGAGCGGGGATCTTATAGAAACGTACAAAATTCTTAAGGGGTTGGACAGGCTAGATGCAGGAAGATTGTTCCCGATGTTGGGGAGGTCCAGGACAAGGGGTCACAGCTTAAGGATAAGGGGGAAATCCTTTAGGACCGAGATGAGAAGGACTTTTTTCACACAGAGAGTGGTGGGTCTCTGGAACTCTCTGCCACAGAGGGTAGTTGAGGCCAGTTCAGTGGATATATTTAAGAGGGAGTTAGATGTGGCCCTTGTGGCTAAAGGGATCAGAGGGTATGGAGAGAAGGCAGGTACGGGATACTGAGTTGGATGATCAGCCATGATCATATTGAATGGCGGTGCAGGCTCGAATGGCCGAATGGCCTATTCCTGCACCTAATTTCTATGTTTCTATGTTGCAGACTTGACCTCTGATGGTGGGACTTGTGCCTGATCTGCTCCAGGCAATGTGTGAATGGGGTAGTGTGGTCGCTTAATGGCTGTGTTTAAAACCATAGGACTATGCAGAGTGAGCGTGAGGCTCATAGTATGTCTTCCAGCCATTGTCCTGGCACATCTCCACCAGTTCCTGGTACTTTGCACATTTCCTCTCGTGAGCCTCAGCTGCTTTGTCACTTCGGAGGTGATGATCATGTTTGGCCGCTGTGATGTGCTGCGGAAGTTTCAGCTGTTTGCCCAGATCGACGTGGCTGTGTAGAGGAGGACTTTGCATTCCATTCATTTTGTGTGAGTCTAGTCAATGCAACACTAAACTCCTCTGTGGGACCTTATCAAATGCTTTCTGAAAGTCCAGGTACACTGCATCAACTGGTTCACCTTTTTTATCCTGGTTACATCCTCAAAAAATTCCAGAAGATTAGACAGGAAGGGAATGGAGGGGTATGGTCTGAGTGTAGGTAGATGGGACTGGGGTGAAATAAATGGTCGGCACGGACTGGAAGGGCCGAGAAGGCCTGTTTCCGTGCTGTAATTGTCATATGGTTATATGGTTAGATTAGATTAGATTTTATTATTTGTCATTTGAACCTCCGAGAGGCTCAAACAAAATTCTGTTTCTACAGCCATACACAGAAACATAGAAACATAGAAAAATAGGTGCAGGAGTAGGCCATTCGGCCCTTCGAGCCTGCACCGCCATTCAATGTGATCATGGCTGATCATCCAACTCAGTATCCCGTACCTGCCTTCTCTCCATACCCCCTGATCCCTTTAGCCACAAGTGCCACATCTAACGCCCTCTTAAATATAGCCAATGAACTGGCCTCAACTACCTTCTGTGGCAGAGAATTCCAGAGACTCACCACTCTCTGTGTAAAGAATGTTTTCCTCATCTCGGTCCTAAAGGCCCCCTTATCCTTAGACTGTGACCCCTTGTTCTGGACTCCCCCAACATCGGGAAAAATCGGCCAGCATCTAGCTTGTCCACCCCCTTAAGAATTTTGTAAGTTTCTATAAGATCCCCTCTCAATGTTCTGAATTCCAGCGAGTACAAGCCGAGTCTATCCAATCTTTCCTCATATGAAAGTCCTGACATCCCAGGAATCAGTCTGGTACAAACAAAACAATTCCTACAAAACATACAAACAATTCAATTTGCACAAACATCCATCACAGTGAATCGCCTCCTCACTGTGATGGAAGGCAAAGACTTCTCTCTCCCCCCGCACCATTTCTCTCCCGAAGTCGAAGCCCCCGGCGGGCGCTGGAATGTCCCGCAGCCATTGAGGCCGCGCCGCGCTGGGCCGGGCGATGTACGGCCCCGCTCAAGCCCCAAAAACCACAACGTTGGCGACCCCGGCGGGCGCTGGGATGTCCCGCGGCCATTGAAGCCGCGCCGGGCGATGCACGGCCCCGCTCCGGGTCGCTCCAACCCCGCGACACGGGCTGGAGAAGCTGTGTTGTGGGAGCTCCGGAGAGCGGTCTCTCACCCGGACCCGCAAGCTCCCGATATCCCGACAGTTGACGGTTAGTCAAGCATGATTTCCATTGAATTTACCGGAGATGCGATTTCTTTCTGGGTCGCATCTCCGGTCGCTCTGCGGCCTAACATCGATGGAGCTGGAGGCCTCCTCGGACTAACGTCTAGCCACACAAGGGGGGTGAGGACTTGAACATCGGGGCCGACCCCTTGCCTGGGGTCGGTCCAACCGCGGCCTGCGGGCTCACAGTCTCGGGGGAGGCCGAGTCGGGAAGCTCCAATGACGCAGAGGTTCGACCAGCCCCGACCCGGGTCCGAACGCTGACGTCCCCCCGATGCAGGAGCTGGATCGCCCCCCCCCGCGGAGGGCCCAAACGCCACCGGCTGCAGGAGTCATGATCGGCCCGGCAACAGAGGGCCCGAGGCCCCCGACCGGGGGGGAGCAGAGAAGGGAAGAGATTCGTTCTATTTTCCGCCTTCCATCGCAGTGACGAATGTGGAGGAGTCACTGTGGTGGATGTTTATGTTAAAATGCATTTTGCGTGTTCCGTTGCTTTTTATTTGTATGGCTGACTTGGCAAATTAAATTCCTCCTATGTTGCAAAACAAACTTGGCTAATAAAGTATTATTGCGATTGCGATTGATTCTGAAAACTGCCCCCCTGCCCCCCCCCCATCTCTAACTCACTCACTAGCCTCTGAAAACACTTTTCCCCCATCTCCGTCACTCTCCCTCCAGCATCTGAAGATCTTACCCAGTCCCCGCAACCTATTCTTTGATAGAAACATAGAAATTAGGTGCAGGAGTAGGCCATTCGGCCCTTCGAGCCTGCACCGCCATTCAATATGATCATGGCTGATCATCCAACTCAGTATCCCGTACCTGTCTTCTCTCCATACCCTCTGATCCTCTTAGCCACAAGGGCCACATCTAACTCCCTCTTAAATATAGCCAATGAACTGGCCTCAACTACCCTCTGTGGCAGAGAGTTCCAGAGACCCACCACTCTCAAACATCTCTCAAACAACTCTCCCTCTTCTCTAGAAGCTCCTCTCTAAACTTTGAAAACAGCTCCCCGTCTCAGCAACCCCCTCTATGATCTCTGAAACAAATGTTCCCGTCTCTGCAACCCCTTCTCTGCCCTCTACACCCCTCCCCGTCTCTGGAAACCTCTTCTCTGGTCATGATATCCGCGCTCCCATGTCTAACTCACTCTCTCACCTCTGAAACCTCTGCAGTTGTACATGGCCCTAGTGGGACCACACCTGGAGTATTGTGTGTAGTTTTGGTCCCCTAATTTGAGGAAGGACATTCTTGCTGTTGAGGGAGTGCAGCGTAGGTTCACCAGTTTAATTCCTGGGATGGCGGGGCTGTCATAAGCTGAGAGAATGGAGTAGCTGGGCTTGTATACTCTGGAGTTTAGAAGGATGAAAGTGGGATCTTATTGAAACCTAAGATTATTAAGGGTTTGGACACGCTGGAGGCAGGAAACATGTTAGATAATAGACAATAGGTGCAGGAGTAGGCCATTCGGCCCTACGACCCACCACTGCCATTCAATGTGATCATGGTTGATCATCCCCAATCAGTACCCCGTTCTTGCCTTCTCATATCCCCGACTCCGCTATTTTTAAGAGCCCTATCTAGCTCTCGATGTTGGGGGAGTTCAGAACCAGGGATCACAGTTTAAGAATAAGGGGTAAGCCATTTAGAACGGAGACGAGGAAACACTTTTTCTCACGGAGAGCGGTGAATCTCTGGAATTCTCTGCCTCGGGGTGGTGGAAGCCGGTTCTCTGGATACTTTCAAGAGCTAGATAGGGCTCTTAAAGATAGCAGAGTCGGGATATGGGGAGAAGGCAGGAACGGGGTACTGATTGGGGATGATCAGCTACTTAGAGATCCAGCTCGGAAACAGGCCATTCGGCCCACCATGTCCACACTGACCGGTGATCCCCGTACATTAAACTTACCCTACACACACTACTGACAATTTTACATACATACCAAGCCAATTTGCTTACGTCTTTGGAGTACGGGAGGAAATCGCTGCATCTCTAAACTACAATAGACAATAGCTGCAGGAGTAGGCCATTCAGCCCTTCTAGCCTCCCTCCCTCTCCTCTCGCCCCTCCCTCCCCTAGCACCCCTCTCTTTCCTCGTTCGCCTCTCACCCATCCCTCCCTTCCCAACCTGTTGAATATTTAAGAGGGAGTTAGATGTGGCCCTTGTGGCTAAGAGGATCATAGGGTATGGAGAGAAGGCAGGTACGGGATACTGAGTTGGATGATCAGCCATGATCATATTGAATGGCGGTGCAGGCTCGAAGGGCCGAATGGCCTACTCCTGCACCTAATTTCTATGTTTCTAAGAATTACGATCAGACTCGAACAAAGTGATAGGACAAAAGACAATAGGTGCAGGAATAGGCCATTCGGCCCTTCGAGCCTGCACCGCCATTCAATATGATCATGGCTGATCATCCAATTCAGTATCCCGTACCTGCCTTCTCTGCATACCCTCTAATCTCCTTAGCCACAAGGGCCACATCTAACTCCCTCTTAAATATATCCAATGAACTGGCCTCAACTACCCTCTGTGGCAGAGAGTTCCAGAAACCCACCGCTCTCTGTGTGAAAAAAGACGGCTGATCATCCCCAATCAGTACCCCGTTGCTGCCTTCTCCCATATCCCCTGACTCCACTATCTTTAAGAGCCTATCTAGCTCTCTCTTGAAAGCATCCAGAGAACCGGCCTCCACCGCCCTCCGAGCAGAGAATTCCATAGACTCACCACTCCCTGTGAGAAAAAGTGTTGTTTTTAAATGTGCTACACAATTGATTGATTGATTGATCCATGCCAAACCAACACACACACACACACACACACTTTAGATCATAGATTATTTTAATCCATTGTTACAATAGCGAAGAGATGATTTTCAGTTTGGTTATATATCTATATTTTTATACATATACATATATCTATATTTATAAGATAGCTCTGTTGTAGAATGGTAATGAGTTCTTGCGTCTTCAGTCCCACCTCCAAAGTTAAGGCGATCAAAACCCGTCTTAGGTTAGCTAGTGCAAAAGAAGGGAGTGCTGTGGGAGGGGGAGAGGGGGAGAGGGGGAGTGGGAGAGGGGGGAGAGGAAGAGGGGGAGAGGAAGAGGGGGAGAGGAAGAGGGGGAGAGGAAGAGGGGGAGAGGAAGAGGGGGAGAGGAAGAGGGGGAGAGGAAGAGGGGGAGAGGAAGAGGGGAGAGGAAGAGGGGGAGAGGAAGAGGGATGGGGAGGAAGAGGGATGGGGAGGAAGAGGGATGGGGAGGAAGAGGGATGGGAGGAAGAGGGATGGGGAGGAAGAGGGATGGGGAGGAAGAGGGATGGGGAGGAAGAGGGATGGGGAGGAAGAGGATGGGGAGGAAGAGGGATGGGGAGGAAGAGGATGGGGAGGAAGAGGGATGGGGAGGAAGAGGGATGGGAGGAAGAGGGATGGGAGGAAGAGGGATGGGGAGGAAGAGGGATGGGGAGGAAGAGGGATGGGGAGGAAGAGGGA
>OY740824.1:1558943-1568943 GCA_963514005.1 Raja brachyura
GGGGAAGAGGAAGAAGGGGAGGTGAAGAGGGGGAGGTGAAGAGGGGGGAAGAGGGGGAGGGGAAGAGGGGGAGGGGAAGAGGGGGAGGGGAAGAGGGAAGAGGGGGGAGGGGAAGAGGGGGAGAGGGGAAGAGGGGGAGAGGGGAAGAGGGGGGAGGGGAAGAGGGGGGAGGGGAAGAGGGGGGAGGGGAAGAGGGGGGAGGGGAAGAGGGGGGAGGGGAAGAGGGGGGAGGGGAAGAGGGGGGAGGGGAAGAGGGGGGGAGGGGAAGAGGGGGGGAGGGGAAGAGGGGGGGGGAGGGGAAGAGGGGGGGAGGGGAAGAGGGGGGGAGGGGAAGAGGGGTCGAGAGGGGTAGGAGGGGAGAGGGGGAGGACGGGAGAGGGGGAGGACAGGAGAGGGGAAGGTGGGGGGGAGGGGAGAGGAGCGGGAAGGGAGGGAGCGCGTCACTGCTGGAGGGAGGAGGGAGGGGGGAGGGACAGGGAGCTCTGCACTGCTGGAGGGTCGGGGTGGGGAGGGGAAGAGCAGGGGCGGGGAGAGAGGAGGCGGAGGGGGGGACAGGGAGCTCTGCACTGCTGGAGGGTCGGGGGCGGAGGGGCGGGGGGGTGTGAGGTTAGTAGGGGCGGGGGTAAGGGGAGGAAGGGTAGGGCATTCCCTGGGGCCGGTGGTACGGGGAGGAAGGATAGGGCATTCCCTGGGGCCGGTGGTGAGGGGAGGGGGGGAGCGTGGGTAGGAGGGGGGAGGGCCGGGGAGGTGGGGGGAAGGGGTAGGGAGGGGCCGACTGCGGGTAAGGGCAGGCCGCCTGGGGGGGAGGGGGGTGGAGGTGGGGGGCCGGGGCGGGGAAGGGGGGGGGCTTCCCCCGGCTGCGAGGGGACGGCGGGCGGGCCGCCCCACACGTAGCAAGCTGGACCCCCCCCCCCGGGTACGAGAGGGGGGCTTCTCGGGGGAAGGAGGGGTGGCAGCCGGCCGCGGAGGGGGCTCCCCGGGGAAAGGGGGGGCTCCCCCGGCAGGTCGCCCGGCCGGCTGGGGGCGGGGTCGTAGGGCAGCTGGGAGGGGGGGCGGGCGGTGGGTGGGGGCGGGAGGGGGAGGCCGGAGGGGGGCGGGGGAGGGGGCGGGCGTGGAGGACGGGCGCAGGACAATCTCCAGCAGTTTCTCCCGCTCCCACCTTGCGGGAGTGAAGGCGCACCCTCTGGGCGGCGTACTGGGATAGGAAGGAGTCGAGTGGGGAGCGGCCTTCGAGGAAGCTGTCCGCTAATTCCTGCAGAAGGGGAGGGGGGGGGGAGATAGATTGAATAAACAAAGCAAATTGAGGTTTGACATGCTCTCTCTCTCTCTCTCACACACACTGACGCACTCCCTCTCTCTTTCTCACTCTCCCTCATGCTATCCTATCTCACTTACTCAAGAACTGGCCTCCACCGCCCTCTGAGGCAGAGAATTCCACAGACTCTCCACTCTCTGTGAGAAAAAGTGTTTCCTCGTCTCTGTTCTAAATGGCCGACCCCTTATTCTTAAACTGTGTGTGTGGCACCTGGTTCTGGACTGGAGTGGAGTAATTTGAGTTTAGGAATTTAGGATTTCAATTGGCAACAGGTGCAGGAGTAGGCCATTCGGCCCTTCAAGCCAGCACCGCTGATCATCCACAATCAGTACCCCGTTCCTGCCTTCTCCCCATATTCCCTGACTCCGCTATCTTTAAGAGCCCTATCTAGCTCTCTCTTGAAAGCATCCAGAGAACCGGCCTCCACCGCCCTCTGAGGCAGAGAATTCCACAGACTCTCCACTCTCTGTGTGAAGAAGTGTTTCCTCGTCTCCGTTCTAAATGGCTTGCCCCTTATTCTTAAACTGTGGCCCCAGGTTCTGGACTCCCCCAACATCGGGAACATGTTTCCTTCCTCTAGCATGTCCAAGCCCTTAATAGATCTTCTACATTTCAATAAGATCTCCTCTCATCCTTCTAAACTCCAGAGTGTACAAGCCCAGCCGCTACATTCGACTTTAGAATAGGACATGACTTTAGAATTAAGGGATAGAAGTTTAGAGGTAACATGAGAGGGAACTTCTTTACTCAGAGAGTGGTAGCGGTGTGGAATGAGCTTCCAGTGGAAGTGGTGGCGGCAGGTTCGTTGGTGTCATTTAAAAATAAATTGGATAGGCATATAGATGAGAAGGGTATGGAGGGTTATGGTATGAGTGCAGGCAGGTGGGATTAAGGGAAAAATGTTATTCGGCACGGACTTGAAGGGCCGAGATGGCCTGTTTCCGTGCTGTAATTGTTATATGGTTATATGGTTATTCGCTCAGCAAAATGCTGGAGTAACTCAGCGGGACGGGCAGCATCTCTGGAGAGAAGGAATGGGTGACGTTTCGGGTCGAGACCCTTCTTCAAACTAGTTAGGGGAAAAGGGAAACGTGAGATACAGATGATGATGTAGAGAGATAAAGAACAATGAATGAAAGATTGGGGATAATCAGCCATGATCACATTGAATGGCGGTGCTGGCTCGAAGGGCCGAATGGCCTACTCCTGCACCTATTGTCCATTTGCAAAAACTTACGGATGCAAAAATAGGCCATTGTTCGCTGTATGTTGGGTGAAAACGAGAAGCTGGTGTGACTTGGGTGTAGGAGGGATGGAGAGAGGAAGTGCAGGGGTTACTTGAAGTTTGAGGAATCAAAATTGAAAATCAAAATGGAGGAGATCTCCTGGTTGCTACACATTTTAATTTTGAGGCATCGAGTATAGGAGTATAGAGGTCCTTCTGCAGTTGTACAGGGCCCTAGTGAGACCACACCTGGAGTATTGTGTGCAGTTTTGGCCTGTTGGCCTTCATAGCAAGAGGAGTTGAGCACAGGAGCAAAGAGGTCCTTCTGCAGTTGTACAGGGCCCTAGTGAGACCACACCTGGAGTATTGTGTACAGATTTGGTCACCTAATTTGAGGAAGGACATTCTTGCTATTGAGGGAGTGCAGCGTAGGTTCACCAGGTTAATTCCCGGGATGGTGGGACTGTCATATGCTGAGAGAATGGAGCAGCTGGGCTTGTACACTCTGGGGTTTAGAAGGACGAGAGGGGATCTCATTGAAACATATAAGATTGTTAAGGGCTTGCACACGCTAGAGGCAGGAAACATGTTCCCGATGTTGGGGGAGTCCAGAACCAGGGGCCACAGTTTAAGAATAAGGAGTAAGCCAGACTGATTCCTGGGATGTCAGGACTTCCATATGAGGAAAGACTGGATAGACTCGGCTTGTACTCGCTGGAATTTAGAAGATTGAGGGGGGATCTTATAGAAACTTACAAAATTCTTAAGGGGTTGGACAAGCGAGATGCTGGAAGATTGTTCCCGATGTTGGGGGAATTCCTTTAGGACCGAGATGAGGAAAACATTCTTTACACAGAGAGTTGTTAGTCTCTGGAATTCTCTGCCACAGAAGGTAGTTGAGGCCAGTTCATTGGCTATATTTAAGATTGCGTTAAATGTAGCACTTGTGGCTAAAGGGATCAGGGGGTATGGAGAGAAGGCAGGTACTGGATACTGAGTTGGATGATCAGCCATGATCACATTGAATGGCGGTGCAGGCTCCAAGGGCCGAATGACCTACTCCTGCACCTATTTTTCTATGTTTCTATTTAGAACGGAGACGAGGAAACACTTTTTCTGACAGAGAGTGGCGAGTGTGGAATTCTCTGCCTCAGAGGGCGGTGGAGGCCAGTTCTCTGGATGCTTTCAAGAGAGATTATGATTATGGCTGCCCATCTAAAATCCAGTATCCCATTCCAGCATTTTATCCATATCCCTTGATTAACTTAGCCCCAAGAGCTCTTAAAAACATCCAGTGAATTGGCCTCCACTGCCTTCAGTGGCGGAGAATTCCACAGATAGACAATAGACAATATGTGCAGGAGGAGGCCATTCAGCCCTTCGAGCCAGCAGCGCCATTCAATGTGATCACGGCTGACCATCCCCAATCAGTACCCCGTTCCTGCCTTCTCCCCATATCCCCTGACTCCGCTATCTTTAAGAGCCCTATCTAGCTCTCTCTTGAAAGTATCCAAAGAACCGGCCTCCACCGCCCTCTGAGGCAGATTCACAACTCTCTGGGTGAAAAAGTTTTTCCTCATCTCAGTCCTGAATGGCCTATTCCGTATTCTTAAACTGAAACCTCTGGTTCTAGACGCCCCCAACATCGGGAACATTTTTCCTGGAACATTACGCTTGGGCAGCTTCCAGCTGGTAGGAAATAGTGACTTTGTTTCGCTTGAAGACGGATCTCGACCCGAAACATCAACCATTCTTTCCCTCCAGAGATGCTGCCTGTCCTGCTGAGTAACTCCAGCTTTTTGTGTCTGTATTAGTGGTCTGAATATTGAGTTTGCTTACTTTAAGTAAATTCTCTCTCTCCATCCCTCCCCCACCCAAATCGCACCAGCTTCTCCTTTTCACCCCACAAACCTCTAACCATGGCCTGTTTCCTTTATCATCGTTACATTTTTTGCTGATCTTTCATTCATTGGTATTTTTGTCTCGACATCATCGTCCATATCGCTCGTTTCTCCCTTTTTCCTAGCCAGTCTGAGGAAGGGCCTCGACCCAAAACGTCACCCATTCCTTCTCTCCAGAGATGATGAGAGTCACAAAATGCTTTCTTCCCAATAACCCTCTCTGGCTAAACCCCTCCCTTCACCACCTCCAGTTTAAATTCCAGTTGGAATATTTTGGAGGACCAAGTAACCAAGAACGAAGGGGTTGGACAGGCTCGATGCAGGAAGATTGTCCCCGATGTTGGGGAAGTCCAGGACAAGGGGTCACAGCTTAAGGATAAGGGGGAAATCCTTTAAGACCGAAGATGAGAAAGACTTTTTTCACACAGAGAGTGGTGAGTCTCTGGAACTCTCTGCCACAGAGGGTAGTAGAGGCCAGTTCATTGGCTATATTTAAGAGGGAGTTAGATGTGGCCCTTGTGGCTAAAGGGGTCAGAGGGTATGGAGAAGCATAGAAACATAGAAATTAGGTGCAGGAGTAGGCCATTCGGCCCTTCGAGCCTGCACCGCCTTTCAATATGATCATGGCTGATCATCCAACTCAGTATCCCGTACCTGCCTTCTCTCCATACCCTCTG
Source organism: Raja brachyura (assembly GCA_963514005.1). The sequence continues at coordinate 1,564,062 of OY740824.1, forward strand.
ATCCCCTTAGCCACAAGGGCCACATCTAACTCCCTCTTAAATATAGCTTTCTTTAAATGTCTTCCATTGCGTATCCAGAGAGAAGGCAGGTACGGGATACTGAGTTGGATGATCAGCCATGATCATATTGAATGGCAGTGCAGGCTCGAAGGGCCGAATGGCCTACTCCTGCACCTATTTTTCTATGTTTCTATGTTTCTATTTGGAACGGAGACGAGGAAACACTTTTTCTCACAGAGAGTGGCGAGTGTGGAATTCTCTGCCTCAGAGGGCGGTGGAGGCCGGTTCTCTGGATGCTTTCAAGAGAGAGCTAGATAGGGCTCTTAAAAATAGCGGAGTCAGGGGATGTAGGGAGAAGACGGGAACGGGGTACTGATTGTGGATGATCAGCCGTGATCATATTGAATGGCAGTGCTGGCTCGAAGGGCCAAATGGCCTCATCCTGCACCTACTGTCTATTAATTCTACTTCCCATTCCCACACTGACCTTTCTGCCCTAGTTCTCCTCCATAGTCAGAGTGAGGCCAAACGCAAATCGGAGGAACAGCATCTCATATTTAGAAATATAGAAAAATAGGTGCAGGAGTAGGCCATTCAGCCCCTTGAGCCGGCACTGGCATTCAATATGATTATGGCTGAGCATCCAAAATCCAGTATCCCATTCCAGCGTTTTATCCATATCCCTTGATTAATTTAGCCCCAAGAGCTCTTAAAAACATCCAGTGAATTGGCCTCCACTGCCTTCAGTGGCGGAGAATTCCACAGATAGACAATAGACAGTAGGTGCAGGAGTAGGCCATTCAGCCCTTCGAGCCAGCAGCGCCATTCAATGTGATCATGGCTGATCATCCTCAATCAGTACCCCGTTCCTGCCTTCTCCCCATATCCCCTGACTCCGCTATCTTTAAGAGCCCTATCTAGCTCTCTCTTGAAAGTATCCAGAGAACCGGCCTCCACCGCCCTCTGAGGCAGATTCACAACTCTCTGGGTGAAAAAGTTTTCCCTCATCTCAGTCCTGAATGGCCTACTCCGTATTCTTAAACTGAAACCCCTGGTTCTAGACGCCCCCAACATAGGGAACATTTTTCCTGGAACATTACACTTGGGCAGCTTCCAGCTGGTAGAAAATATTGACTCTGTTTCGCCTGAAGATGGATCTCGACCCGAAACATCAACCATTCTTTCCCTCCAGAGATGCTGCCTGTCCTGCTGAGTAACTCCAGCTTTTTGTGTCTGTATTAGTGGTCTGAATATTGAGTTTGCTTACTTTAAGTAAATTCTCTCTCTCCATCCCTCCCCCACCCAAATCGCACCAGCTTCTCCTTTTCACCCCACAAACCTCTAACCATGGCCTGTTTCCTTTATCATCGTTACATTTTTTGCTGATCTTTCATTCATTGGTATTTTTGTCTCGACATCATCGTCCATATCGCTCGTTTCTCCCTTTTCCCTAGCCAGTCTGAGGAAGGGCCTCGACCCCGAAACGTCACCCATTCCTTCTCTCCAGAGATGATGAGAGTCGCAAAATGCTTTCTTCCCAATAACCCTCTCTGGCTAAACCCCTCCCTTCACCACCTCCAGTTTATATTCCAGTTGGAATATTTTGGAGGACCAAGTAACCAAGAACCAATGGGTTGGACAGGCTAGATGCAGGAAGATTGTTCCCGATGTTGGGGAGGTCCAGGACAAGGGGTCACAGCTTAAGGATAAGGGGGAAATCCTTTAAGACCGAGATGAGAAAGACTTTTTTCACACAGAGAGTGGTGAGTCTCTGGAACTTTCTGCCACAGAGGGTAGTTGAGGCCAGTTCATTGGCTATATTTAAGAGGGAGTTAGATGTGGCCCTTGTGGCTAAGGGGATCAGAGGGTATGGAGAGAAGGCAGGTACGGGATACTGAGTTGGATGATCAGCCATGATCATATTGAATGGCGGTGCAGGCTCGAAGGGCCTACTCCTGCACCTAATTTCTATGTTGCTATGTTACGCCAGCTTTTTGTATCTGTCTTTGGTTTAAACCAGTATCTGCAGTTCCTTCCTGCACATTAAAATAAACATGCAGGTAGAGCAGGCAGTGAAGAAAGTTAATGGCATGTTGGCCTTCATAACGAGAGGATTTGAGTATAGGTGTCAAGAGGAGTCTGCAGATGTACAGCGCCCTGGTGAGACCACATCTGAAGTATTGTGTGCAGTATTGGTCTCCTAATTTGAGGGACATCTTTGCTCTTGTGGAAGTGCTGCTTAGGTTCATGAGGTTAATCCCCGGGATGGCGGGACTGTCATATGTGGGCTTGTGTTCATTGGAATTTAGAAGGATGAGAGGGGATCTTATAGAAGCATCTAAAATTATAAAATGACTGGACAAGCTAGATGCCGGAAAAATGTTCCCAATGCTGTTGGGTGTCCAGAACCAGGGGCCACAGTCTAAGAATACAGGGGAAGCCATTCGAAACAGAGATGAGAAAAAACTTTTTCACCCAGCTGTGAATTTGTGGAATTTCCTGCCACAGAGGGCAGTGGAGGCCAATTCACTGGATGAATTTAAAAGAGAGTTAGATAGAACTCTAGGGGCTAGTGGAATCAAGGGATATGGGGAGAAGGCAGGCACGGGTTATTGATTGGGGACGATCAGTCATGATCACATTGAATGGTGATGTTGGCTCGAAGGGCCAAATGGCCTCCTCCTGCACCTATTTTCTATGTTTCTATATAGACAGTAGGCAATAGACAATAGGTGCAGGAGTAGGCCATTCGGCCCTTCGAGCCAGCACCGCCATTCAATGTGATCATGGCTGATCATCCCCAATCAGTACCCCGTCCCTGCCTTTCCCCTATATCCCCTGACTCCGCTATCTTTAAGAGCCCTATCTAGCTCTCTCTTGAAAGTATCCAGAGAACCGGCCTCCACCGCCCTCTGAGGCAGAGAATTCCACAGACTCACAACTCTGTCTCTTTCTCATATACACACACCTCTCCCTCTCTCTCTCTCTCTCTCTCTCTCTCTGACACACACCTCTTGACTCTCATTCACATTCCTCTCTCTCCCTCTCTCTTTTTCCCTGACACAACTTCCTCTCTCTCACAGGCCACTTATCTCCCTCTCAAAACACACACAAACATTCTGTCACGCGCACACACTCACGCTCTCACACGCACCTTCTCTCCCTCTCGCGCCTCTCTGATACACTTTTCTCTCCCTCATGCACATTCACACCTCCTCTCACCCATCTCACGCACACACCTCTTTCTCTCTCTCTCTCTCTCTCGATATCTTTCACACACACACACAGAAAGATATCAACGGCTCATTCTCATATATAAACCCTCGATCTCTGAAACACCCACTCGCTCATACACTCACACGGAATATCTATAGAGCAGGCAGCAAAGGAAGCAAATGGCATGTTGGCCTTCATAACAAGAGGAGTCAAGTATAGGAGCAAAGAGGTCCTTCAGCAGTTGTACAGGGCCCTAGTGAGACCACAGTATTGTGTACAGTTTTTGCCTGGGTTCCAGCAACTAAGTTACAGAGAAAGGTTGAACAAGTTAGGTCTTTATTCTTTGGAGCGCAGAAGGTTAAGGGGGGACTTGATTGAGGTCTTTAAAATGATGAAAGGGATAGACAGAGTTGACGTGGATAAGCTTTTCCCATTGAGGGTAGGGAAGATTCAAACAAGAGGGCATGACATGAGAATTAAGGGACAGAAGTTTAGGGGTAACATGAGGGGGAACCTCTTTACTCAGAGAGTGGTGGCTGTGTGGAATGATCTTCCAGCAGAAGTGGTGGAGGCAGGATCGATTTTAACATTTAAAAGTAAAGTGGATAGGTATATGGACGGGAAGGGAATGGAGGGGTATGGTCTGAGTGCAGGTAGATGGGACTAGGGGAAAATAAATGGTCGGCACGGCCGAGAGGGCCTGTTTCCATGCTGTAATTGTTATATGGTTATATGGTTATGCGATGATGTAGAAGCCATTTTGGATGCTGTCCTCTTCCTCCCTTGCTCTCACTCCCTCCCTCTCCTTCTCACCCATCCTCTCTCCCTCTCCCCCCTTCCTTTTTTTCTCCCTCCCTCCCACTCCCTTTCTCCCTCCCCGAACAGTCTGTGACCCATAGCGCTGCGGCCATGGCGCTATATGTAAAGCCCATAGCGCTGTGTGTAAAGGCAATAGCGCTCCAGCAGGGAGCGCTACTTTTAGAACCCATAGCGCTGTTTGTTTAAATTCCCACATGTTAAACTGACAGCGCTGTTTAAACCTGTAGCTGGACAGGCAGATCAAAGCTTACCATAGAACATATAACCATATAACAATTGCAGCACGGAAACAGGCCATCTCGGCCCTTCAAGTCCGTGCCGAACAACTTTTTTCCCTTAGTCCCACCTGCCTGCACTCGTACCATAACCCTCCATACCCTTCTCATCCATATGCCTATCCAATTTATTTTTAAATGATAGCAACGAACCTGCCGCCACCACTTCCACTGGAAGCTCATTCCACACCGCTACCACTCTCTGAGTAAAGAAGTTCCCCACCATGTTACGCCTAAACTTCTGTCCCTTAATTCTAAAGTCATGTCCTCTTGTTTGAATCTTCCCTATTCTCAAAGGGAAAAGCTTGTCCACGTCAACTCTGTCTATCCCTCTCATCATTTTAAAGACGTCTATCAAGTCCCCCCTTAACCTTCTGCGCTCCAGAGAATAAAGAAAATAATTATCCAGATCTTGAAATTTGAAATACTAATAGATTTAATCTGCTATTATTTTTGTAGGTACAGTATGACATTTTTTAAGCAGCAAGATGAAACAGGATGTCAGGCCGATTTAAAAAAAATCTGTATTTTACAAAGCAAATCCGTATTTTGATTGCATTTTCGTATGTGAT
>OY740824.1:1573943-1613943 GCA_963514005.1 Raja brachyura
CCTACAACTTTAGGCTGTGCACGCCACACGAAAGAAGACTTGGACCCCCTCTGTCACTCTAATCCACCCAGCATTCTGGTAAAAGGCCTGTCCCAATAAAGCGACCTCTCAGCGACTGTCTTCGACTTCAAGCTCCAGGGTACTCGCGTGAAAAACCTTGAGCTGGGATCGACCATCAGCAATGAGACCGAGCTTCCACACACACACACATGCACACACATCGCAAAGGCGGGGGCCAGGGAAAGCGGGGGAGCGCTGTCTGCAATTCACACCCGGATGACACATAACGCAAGTCCTTTAGAAACATAGAAATTAGGTGGAGTAGGCCATTCGGCCCTTCGAGCCTGCACCGCCATTCAATATGATCATGGCTGATCATCCAACTCAGTATCCCGTACCTGCCTTCTCTCCATACCCTCTGATCCCCTTAGCCACAAGGGCCACATCTAACTCCCTCTTAAATATAGCCAATGAACTGGCCTCAACTACCCTCTGTGGCAGAGAGTCCCAGTAACCCACCACTCTCTGTGTGAAAAAAGTCCTTCTCATCTCGGTCCTAAAGGATTTCCCCCTTATCCTTAAGCTGTGACCCCTTGTCCTGGACCTCCCCAACATCGGGAACAATCTTCCCGACTGCGGAGGACAACGAAGGGAAGAGATTTAACCTTTTTCCCACATTCCTTCACGGTGAGGGACGTGGAGGAGTCACTGTGGTGGATGTTTATGTTAAAATGTATTTTGTGTGTTCTGTTGCTTTTCATTGTTATGACTGTACGGCAAATGAAATTCTTCGTATGTTGCAAAACATACTTGGCTAATAAAATACGATTATGATGATAAACCTTCTCTGCACTCTGGTCAAGGCGGGAAATTCCACAAAATGGACAAGCTAGATGCAGGAAAAATGTTCCCAATGTTGGGCGAGTCCAGAACCAGGGCCCACGGTCTTAGAATAAAGGGGAGGCCATTTAAGACTGAGAAAAAACTTTTTCACCCAGACAGTTGTGAATTTGTGGAATTCCCTGCCACAGAGGGCAGTGGAGGCCAAATCACTGAATCACTGAAGTGGGGCTCGTGGAATCAAGGGATATGGGGAGAAGGCAGGACCGGATTATTGATTGGCGACAATCAGCCATGATCACAATGAACGGCGGTGCTGGTTCGAATGGCCGAATGGCCTCCTCCTGCAACTATTTTCTATCTTTCTATGACCTGCTACGACCTCGTAATGACCATGCTGCGAGTACGAGTCAAGGGCAAACTCGACGGAAGTCGCGAATTATAGACAACAGGTGCAGGAGTAGGCCATTCGGCCCTTCGAGCCAGCACCGCCATTCAATGTGATCATGGCTGATCATCCCCAATCAGTACCCCGTTCCTGCCTTCTCCCCATATCCCCGGACTCAGCTATTTTTAAGAGCCCTATCTAGCTCTCTCTCGAAAGCATCCAGAGAACCGGCCTCCACCGCCCTCTGAGGCAGAGAATTCCACAGACTCACCTCTCTCTGTGAGAAAAAGTGTTCCCTCGTCTCCGTTCTAAATGGCTTACTCCTTATTCTTTAACTCTGGCCCCTGGTTCTGGCCTCCCCCAACATAGAAACATAGAAATTAGGTGCAGGAGTAGGCCATTCGGCCCTTCGAGCCTGCACCGCCATTCAATATGATCATGGCTGATCATCCACCTCAGTGTCCCGTACATGCCTTCTCTCCATACCCTCTGATCCCCTTAGTCACAAGGGCCACATCTAACTCCCTCTTAAATATAGCCAATGAACTGGCCTCAACTACCCTCTGTGGCAGAGAGTTCCATCGGGAACATGTTCGCTGCCTCTAGCCCTTAACAATCTTATGTGTTTCAACGTGATCCCCTCCCATCCTTCTAAACTCCAGGGTGTACAAGCCCAGCCGCTCCATTCTCTCAGCATATGACAGTCCCGCCATCCTGGGAATTAACCTTGTAAACCTACGCTGCACTCCCTCAATAGAAAGAATGTCCTCCCTGAAATCAGGGGACCAAAACTGCACACAATACTCCAGGTGTGGTCTCACTAGGGCACTGTTAGGTTGTGTAGTGGGACAGGCCCTTAACGTAGCTAGGGGTGGCCGATGGTTCTCCTCCCAGATGTCAGCTCTCCAGAGAGGATGTCTTTTGGAAGCAGGCCACCCTCCGTGCAGTGGACGTGGCCCAGCCACCGCAGTCTGCGCTGCCCGAGTAGAGTATACATGCTGGGAAGTCCAGTGGCCTTGCAGCTAATACCCTGCAGCTAATACCGTCTAATGCGGGCAGCATTCTGCCAAACCACCTCTGCACGGAGACCACCAGGAGCGCCGTGACGATGGCTGCCCTGCTGGCAGTCTGTTTGTAGCAATGTTACAAAATGTTGAGATTTTAAAAATCAAGTCTGCAATTTATCCCATCAGATAAAGCATAAAAAGAAGTTTAATTTGACACCTAATTCACTTTCATATCTTCAGTATTAAGAAAGTTATGACCATTTTCATACTCGGAAATTAGCATCTTGTTCCCCATTGCCTTTCAATTGACTTAACTCAAAAGCTGTGATCTAGAACCATTAAAAGCCCATAACTTTCTTAAAAATTAAGAGAACTCAATGAAATTTTCAGTTATTATACATTGATCATGGCTGATCATCCCCAATCAGCTGCAGTTCTGCCGCTCCCCGTGTGAGCGACTTTGGCGCCTTTCAGAGGGGGGGGCGGGCTTAAAGTGTCGTTTTTCCACAGGCAGGGAAAATCGATGAATGTCGGGCGATTTCGTTGCGGAAGAAAAATCGCTCCGACATTTCATGAATGAAGTTATTTTTAAATTACGCTAGATTATTTATTATCTAGAGTATTTTAAAAATCACCGTCAAAAGCCGTGAGCGCCGACAACCGGAAGGATTTTGCGTAGGGGAGAAAAAAAGATAAATAGTTTATTTTTATATTAAAATTTGTTTTTTCAGGAGGCTTTAATAACATTTTCACGTTGCGAAATGGGGTCCAAAAAAATGTATGAACAAACAGTATTTTTCCTCCCGACTTCACCGCTAACCGCAACGTTCCAATCCACCGCATTCCACTAAAACCCACTCGCTAGTTGATTTAAATGGCCATTAATTTACAGGAATCAAACACTAAATTCCTTCCATTTGGCCCCAAAATTCATGAAAATGAGATTTAAAAATCATGTTATATTGTGGATTATTGTGTGAATGTTATTTGGACACTTAGGCAATTTAAAAAAAGTTTATCTTTTCATAATGGATAGATATTTAGATCTACTCATTGAATTTTGTAATTAGCTACAATTAGATAACTAACTAATTATATGCTTTAATTTCAGGTCATTCAAGTAAGATTGCTTCATATTTGTTTCAGAATACTTCAATCTATAATAACTGAAAATTTCATTGAGTTCTCTTAATTTTTAAGAAAGTTATGGGCATTTAACTGTTCCAGATCACAGCTTTTGAGTTAAGTCAATTGAAAGGCAATGGGGAGCAAGATGCTAATTTCCGAGTATGAAAATGGCCATAACTTTCTTAATACTGAAGATATGAAAGTGAATTAGGTGTCAAATTAAACTTCTTTTTATGCTTTATCTGATGGGATAAATTGCAGACTTGATGTTTAAAATCTCAAAATTTTGTAACATTGCTACCTAAAGTCGTCCGACAACTTGTTCTATTGGATGTTCCGTCTGTTGATTGCATCAGTCGAAAACAGGGCGGACCGCGCGAAGGTTGCACTCTTCCACCGGGAAGGGATGGGGAACTGGGCAGCCATTGTGTCCTGAGAGGGAGGGGAGAAGGTTCGGAATCAAGATCGCCCCGGCAACAGGGGCTCGAGGCCCACGGCGAAGGGAAGGACTTGAACTTTTTTCGCCTTCCACCACAGTGTGTCAGGAAGTCACAATGCAGCTTTATAGGACATTGGTCGGGCCACATTTAATGTGTAGGTGTCACTGTGGTGGATGTTCGTGTTAAAATGTGTTTTTGAAGTGATCTGTTTAGCAATGTTATAAAATGTTGAGATTGAAAAAATCAAGTCTGCAATTTATCCCATCAGATAAAGCATAAAAATAAGTTTAATTTGACACCTAATTCACTTTCATATCTTCAGTATTAAAAAAGTTAGGGCCATTTTCATACTCGGAAATTAGCATCTTGCTTCCTGTTGCTTTTCTATTGACCTGTCACAAAAACTGTGATCGAGGACAGTCAAAAGCCCATAACTTCCTTAAAATTTAAGAGAACTAAAAGAAATTTTCAGTTATTATAGATTGAAGTATTCTGAAACAAATATGAAACAATCTTAAAGAAGGAACTGCAGATGCTGGAGAATCGAGGGTTACACAAAAAGCTGGAGAAACTCAGCGGGTGGAGCAGCATCTTAGAAGCGAAGGAGATAGGTGACGTTTCGGGTCAGTCTGAAGGGTCTCGACCCGAAACGTCGCCTATCTCCTTCGCTTCTTAGATGCTGCTGCACCCGCCGAGTTTCTCCAGCTTTTTGTGTAACCCATGAAACAATCTTACTTGGATGACCTGAAATGAAAGCATATAATTAGTTAGTTACCCAATTGTAGCCAATTACAAAATTCAATTACTAGATCTAAACATTTATCAATTTCTTAAGAAAAAATTAAAAAAATTTAAAGCCTTAAGTGTCCAATTAACAGTCACACAATAAAACATGATTTTTAAATCTAATTGTCATTAATTTATGGGCAAAATTGAAGGAATTCAGTATTTAATGCCTGTAAATTAATGGGCATTTTAAACAGCTTGCGAGTGGGATTTTATGGAACGCGCTGCATTGGAACGTTACGGTAGCGGTGAATTTAAACCCCATATCAGCAGGAAAAATTCTGCCAGTTCATATGGGGGCTAAATCACCATTTCGCAACATGAAATATTGATTAAAGTCCCCTAAAAAAGCAAGTTTATATGAAAAAATAAACAGCTTTCACTTACCTGTCCCCTACGTAAAATCCGTCCCCGTTGTCGGCGTTCACGGCATTGGGAGCTAATTTTTATTTTACTGCAGCAATTAAATAGTCGGACGATTTATTTTAAAAAACGGACTTATCGGCAGTCGGAACGAATCTCCAGAAATAGATCGCACTCCGAGAAAATAAATCTCCGGATTGCATGGAGAAAACCGCATTTCAACCCCGCCCCCCCCCCCACCCTTAAAGGCGCCAAAGTTGCGCACATGGCCAGCGGCAGAACTCCAGCACCGCTAAAGGTAAGTTTCGTAACATATCTAATCCGTTACTTTTAATTGTATGCCAATGAAATTCCTCGTATGTCGCAAGACAAACTTGGCGAATCAAGTGTGATTCTGATTCTGATTCTGCACCCTCTCCAAAGCCTCCAGGTGCTTCGTGTAATGGGGCCGGCCAGAACTGCACGCAATACTTAGGTATGTTACAAAACTTACCTTGAGCAGCGCTGCAGTTCTGCCGCTCCCCGTGTGCGCGACTTTGGCGCCTTTCAGAGGGGGGCGGGCTTAAAGTGCCGTTTTTCCACAGGCAGGGAAAATCGATGAATGTCGGGCGATTTCGTTGCGGAAGAAAAATCGCTCCGACATTTCATGAATGAAGGTATTTTTAAATTACTCTAAATTATTTATTAACTAGAGTAATTTAAAAATCACCTTCAAAAGCTGTGAGCGCCGACAACGGGAAGGATTTTAGGTACGGGAGAAAAAAAGGTAAATAGTTTATTTTTATATTAAAAGTTGGTTTTTCGGGAGGCTTTAATAACATTTTCATGTTGCGAAGTGGGGTCCAAAAAAATGTATGAACCAACAGTATTTTTCCTCCCGACTTCACCGCTAACCGCAACGTTCCAATCCACCGCATTCCACTAATACCCACTCGCTAGTTGATTTAAATGGCCTTTAATTTACAGGAATCAAACACTAAATTCCTTCCGGGGGTTACACAAAAAGCTGGAGAAACTCAGCGGGTGCAGCAGCATCTAAGAAGCGAAGGAGATAGGCGACGTTTCGGGTCGAGACCCTTCTGTCTCGACCCGAAACGTCGCCTATCTCCTTCGCTCCTTAGATGCTGCTGCACCCGCTGAGTTTCTCCAGCTTTTTGTGTAACCCTCGATTCTCCAGCATCTGCAGTTCCTTCTTTAACACTAAATTCCTTCCATTTGGCCCAGAAATTCATGAAAATGAGATTTAAAAATTATGTTATATTGTGGATTATTGTGTGAATGTTATTTGGACACTTAGGCAATTTTAAAAAAGTTTATCTTTTCTTAAGAAATGGATAGATGTTTAGATCTACTCATTGAATGTTGTAATTAGCTACAATTAGATAACTAACTAATGATATGCTTTAATTTCAGGTCATCCAGGTAAGATTGTTTCATATTTGTTTCAGAATGCTTCAATCTATAATAACTGAAAATTTAATTGAGTTCTCTTAATTTTTAAGAAAGTTGTGGGCTTTTAACTGTTCCAGATCACAGCTTTTGAGTTAAGTCAATTGAAAGGCAATGGGGAACAAGATGCTAATTTCCGAGTTTGAAAATGGCCATAACTTTCTTAATACTGAAGATATGAAAGTGAATTAGGTGTCAAATTAAACTTCTTTTTATGCTTTATCTGATGGGATAAATTGCAGACTTGATTTTTAAAATCTCAACATTTTGTAACATTGCTACAATACTACAATGCGGCCCGACCAATGTCCATTGTGACATCCTGGCTCTTGTCCTCGGTCAGCCGATGAAGGCAAGCGTTATGTACGCCATCTTTACCGTTAGGGAGGGGGGGTGGGAGGTGAGGGGGAGGGATGGTGAGGAAGGAGAAACCACAGGGTGGGGAAGGGAAGAAGGGGGGGGGGGGGTGATATCTGACCTCTTCGCTGTCCATGACCAGTTGGTCCAACTTCTCCTGGTTCGCCAGTGTCTCGTTGAGATCTTCCGGAGACAACCCCCTCAGTCTGTTCATGATAGGGATGGGGAACTGGGCGGCCATTGTGTCCTGAGAGGGAGGGAGGGGAGGGGGGGGGAAGAGAGAGGTAGAGGAAGAGAGGAAGGGAGAGGGAGGGAGACGAAGAGGGAGAGAAAGCGGGCAAGAGAGAGAGGAAGAGACAGAGAGAGAGAGAGAGGGAGAGGAAGAGGGAGGGAGAGATAGAGAGAGGAAGGGAGAGAGAGAGAGAGAGAGAGAGAGAGAGGAAGGGAGAGAGAGAGAGAGGAAGGGAGGGAGAGAGGAAGGGAGGGAGAGAGGAAGGGAGGGAGTAGAGGAAGGGAGGGAGTGAGGAAGGGAGGGAGAGAGGAAGGGAGGGAGAGAGGAAGGGAGGGAGAGAGGAAGGGAGGGAGAGAGGAAGGGAGGGAGAGAGGAAGGGAGGGAGAGAGGAAGGGAGGGAGAGAGGAAGGGAGGGAGAGAGGAAGGGAGGGAGAGAGGAAGGGAGGGAGAGAGGAAGGGAGGGAGAGAGGAAGGGAGGGAGAGAGGAAGGGAGAGGAAGGGAGAGGAAGGGAGAGGAAGGGAGAGGAAGGGAGAGGAAGGGAGAGGAAGGGAGAGGAAGGGAGAGGAAGGGAGAGGAAGGGAGAGAGGGAGAGGAAGGGAGAGAGGGAGAGGAAGAGAGGGGGAGGAGGGGGAGAGGGGGCGGGGAAGAGGGGGAGGGAGAGAGAGTGGAAGGGAGAGGGAGAGAGGGAGAGAAGGGAGAGCGGGAGAGAAAAGGGGGGGAAAGAGAGACATAAGTGGGAAGAGAGAGGGATGGAGAAAAAGAAAGGGAAAGAGAGGGTGGCGTCAACAGGGAGTAGAGCTGATAGCCTCCCCTCCCCCGAAGTCTGGCGTTTCCTCCCTCCCCAATCTCTCTCCCTCCCCATCTCTCTTCCCCCTACGTTCCCTCCTCCCTCCCTCCTCTCCGTCTCCGTTGCCCCCCCCTCAACCCTCCCCTCTCTCTCCATTCCCCCTCACCCACCCCTTTCCCTTCCCCCCCACCCTTCTCTCCCTCCCATCTCACTCTGGAGGGGAGGGGAGGGCTGGTTGAGATGTGGAGGGGGTGTGGACACAGTCGCTGGTGAATAGCCGAGGACAAATCGCGGCCCAAACGCAGAGAACTCAAATTCCCTCTCCCTCCGGAATAGCAGCGCATTTGGAAAGCGGTGAAATCATTGGACAAAGTCAGCATGGATTTACGAAAGGTAAATCATGTCTGACGGATCTTATAGAATTTTCCGTGGATGTAACTAGTAGAGTGGATAAGGGAAAACCAGTGGATTTGTTGTATCTGGACTTTCAGAAGGCTTTCGACAAGGTCCCACATAAGAGATTAGTATACAAACTTAAAGCACACGGTATTGGGGGTTCGGTATTGGGGGTTCAGTATTCAGAGAACTGGTTGGAAGACACAGGAAGCAAAGAGTAGGAGTAAACAGGTCATTTTCAAAATTACAGGCAGTGACTAGTGGGGTACCGCAAGGCTCAGTGCTGGGACCCCAGCTATTTACAATATATATTAATGATCTGGACGAGGGAATTGAATGCAACATCTCCAAGTTTGCGGATGACACGAAGCTGGGGGGGGCAGTGTTAGCTGTGAGGAGGATGCTAGGAGGCTGCAAGGTGACTTGGATCGGTTTGGTGAGTGGGCAAATGCATGGCAGATGCAGTATAATGTGGATAAATGTGAGGTTATCCACTTTGGTGCAAAAACAGGAAAGTAGACTATTATCTGAATGGTGGCCGATAAGAAAAAGGGGAGATGCAACGAGACCTGGGTGTCATGGTACACCAGTCATTGAAAGTAGGCATGCAGGTGCAGCAGGCAGTGAAGAAAACTAATGGTATGTTAGCATTCATAGCAAAAGGATTTGCGTATAGGAGCAGGGAGGTTCTACTGCAGTTGTATATGTTCTTGGTGAGACCACACCTGGAGTATTGCGTACAGTTTTGGTCTCCTAATCTGAGGAAAGACATTCTTGCCATAGAGGAAGTACAGAGAAGGTTCACCAGACTGATTCCTGGGATGTCAGGACTTTTGCCCAACAGCATCCCTGTCTGGTTTAGGGACTGCAAAGCCTCCGACTGGAAGTCCGTGCAGAGAGTGGTGAGGGCGGCGGAAAAAAAATCATCGGGACCTCTCTTCCTTCAATCCGGGACATTGCGTGCAAGCGTTGCTTGTCCAAGGCCAACAGCATTATAAAAGACTAGCATCAGACGATAAGACTACCTGTCCTGTCCATGTACCGACGATAGATACAAAAAGCTGGAGCAACTCAGCGGGACAGGCAGCATCCATGGAGAGAATGGGTGATGTTTCGGGTCGAGACCATTCCTCAGAAGATGAAGGACCCTTCGTCTGAAGAAGGACCTCGACCCGGAAAGTCACCCATTCCTTATCTCTATAGAAGCTGCTTAGTTACTCCAGCTTTTTGTATCTCTCTTCGGTTTAAAAAAGCATCTGGAGTCCCTTCCTGCACATTCTCCATGCACCTCTCCAGCGGTTTCTTAATCATAAAATTCCACAACTCCAAAAATCCAGTTCACAGAGTCATAGAGTGATACAGCATGGAAACAGGCCATTCGGCCCAACTTGCCCACACCTGTCCCAACATGAGCTGGCTAAACTAGTCCCACCTGCCTGCGTGTGGCCCATAACCCTACAAACTTGCCTATCCACGTGCCAGTCTAATGGGCCTGTCCCACTTTCACCACCTAATTCACGACCTCTGCCGAGTTTGGCCTTGACTCCTACTCGCAGCATGGTCGTCACGAGGCCGTAAGTAGGTCGTAGCAGGCCGTGATGCTAGTCGCAGGTACTCGTGGCATCAAGTAGGTTGCGGCGTTTTTACTAGCACGATAAAACATGTCCACGAGTAAAAAAGGTCGTGAAAATGGGACAGGCCCTTATCTGTTTCTCAAACGCTGGGATAGTCCCGGCCTCAACTACCTCCTCCGGCAGCTCGTTCCATACCTTTGTGTGAAAATGCTACCCCTCAGATTCCTATTAAACCTTTTCCACCCTCACCTTAAAGCCTATGGTTCTTGATTCCCCCACTCTGAGCAAGAGACCCGATCTATTCCTCATGATTTTAAACACCTCCAGACGATTACCCCTCATCCTCCAGTTCTCCCTCTCGCTCCCTCTCTCCCCCTCCCTCCCTCCCTCTCTCTCTCCCAAAGCAACCCACGCACATGTTGGTCTGGAAAATCCTCTTCTGGAAAGAAATAGGATCTCGATCTTGCAGGGAGGGGGCGAGAAACAGCGACACAAATTATTAATGTCCTGGGAATTCTTGGAGGAGGAAGCCAAGGTGGTCTCACAGAGGCGCGTAGGCCAGGATAGCTGGACAAATACCAGGCAATTCCCACCCCCCCCCCCCCCTCCCCCGTATAAATGTTGGGAATAAGTTTGGGATTCGGGATCTGCCCGGGGCCTCTGGACCAGGATAATTGCTCCATGTCTGATTAATCATAGTCATGCAGCATAGAAATATGCCCTTCGGCCCAACTTGCCCACACTGGCCAGCATGCTCGAGCTAACTGATTTCCACCTGCCTGCGTTTGGCCCATATCCCTCCAACCCTGTCCTATCGATGTATC
This sequence comes from Raja brachyura, assembly GCA_963514005.1. Next base: position 1,584,516 of record OY740824.1, read on the forward strand.
TGGCTGTTTCTTAAACATTAGGATAGTCCCTGCCTTAACTACCTCCTCTGGCAGCTTGTTCCATACACCCACCATAGAATAGAAACATAGAACATAGAAAAATAGGTGCAGGAGTAGGCCATTCGGCCCTTCGAGCCTGCACCGCCAGTCAATGTGATCATGGCTGATCATCCAACTCAGTATCCCGTACCTGCCTTCTCTCCATACCCCCTGATCCCTTTAGCCACAAGTGCCACATCTAACACCCTCTTAAATATAGCCAACGAACTGGCCTCAACTACCTTCTGTGGCAGAGAATTCCAGAGACTCACCACTCTCTGTGTAAAGAATGTTTTCCTCATCTCGGTCCTAAAGGAATTCCCCCTTATCCTTAGACTGTGACCCCTTGTTCTGGACTCCCCCGACATCGGGAACAATCTTCCAGCATCTAGCTTGTCCAACCCCTTAAGAATTTTGTAAGTTTCTATAAGATCCCCCCTCAATCTTCTAAATTCCAGCGAGTACAAGCCGAGTCTATCCAATCTTTCCTCATATGAAAGTCCTGACATCCCAGGAACCACCCTGTGTGTAAAAAAGTTACCCCTCAGATTCCTATTAAATTTTCCCCCCCTCACCTTAAACCTTTGTCCTCTGGTCCTCGATTACTCTCCTCTGGGCAAGAGACTCTGTGCATCTACCCGATCTATTCCTCTCATGATTATGTATACCTCTATAAGATATCCCCTCTTCCTCCTATGTTCCATGGAATAGAGATCCAGCCTGCCCAAACCTCTCCCTGTAGCTCAGGCCCCTCGAGTCCTGGCAATATCCTCCTAAATCTTCTCTGTACCCTTTCAAGCTTCACTGCTTCTTTCCTATCACATGGTGCCCAGAACTGAACACAATATTGTGCAGGGCTCTGGTGAGACCACATCTGGAGTATTGTGTACAGTTTTGGTCTCCTAATTTGAGGAAGGACATCCTTGTGATTGAGCAAGTGCAGCGTAGGTTCACGAGATTGATCCCTGGGATGGTGGGACTGTCACATGAGGACAGGTTGAAAAGACTAGGCTTCTATTAACTGGAGTTTAGAAGGATGAGGGGGGGGATCTTATAGAAAGATATAAAATTACAAAACCACTGGACAAGCTAGATGCAGGGAAAATGTTCCCAAAGTTGGGCGAATCCAGAACCAGGGACCACAGTCTTAGAATAAAGGGGAGGTCATTTAAGACTGAGGTGAGAAAAAACGTTTTTACCCAGAGAGTTGTGAATTTATGGAATTCCCTTCCACAGAGGGCAGTGGAGGCCAAATCACTGGATGGATTTAAGAGAGAGTTAGATAGAGCTCTAGGGGCTAGTGGTATCAAGGGATATGGGGAGAAGGCAGGCACAGGTTATTGATTGGGGACGATCAGCTATGATCACAATGGATGGTGATGCTGGCTCGAAGGGCCGAATGGCCTCCTCCTGCACCTATTTTCTATGTTTCTATGTTAATATTCTACATGCACCTCACCAACGTCTTCTACAGCTACAACATGACCTCCCAACTCCTGTCGTCAGCTCATTCCCGAATAACAGGAGATTCCCAAAATAAACACACAGGAAATTCCAGTGAATCGGAAACTCCACACCCTGAAACCCTGGGGTTTTCAAAACCACTTCCTCCTGAAGGTTAATTCCCGGGAATGGCAGGACTGTCAAGTGCTGAGAGAGTGGAGCGGCTGGGCTTGTACACTCTGGAGTTCAGAAGGATGAGAGGGAATCTCATTGAAACATATAAGATTATTAAGGGTTTGGACACACTAGAGGCAGGAAACATGTTCCCGATAAGGGGCAAGCCATTTAGAATGGAGACGAGGAAACACTTTTTCTCACAGAGAGTTGTGAGAGTTGTGGAATTCTCTGCCTCAGAAGGCGGTGGAGGCCGGTTCTCTGGATGCTTTCAAGAGAGAGCTAGATAGGGCTCTTAAAGATAGCGGAGTCAGGGGATATGGGGAGAAGGCAGGAACGGGGCACTGATTGTGGATGATCACTTTGAATAGCGGTGCTGGCTTGAAGGGCCGAATGGCCTACTCCTGCACCTGTTGTCTATTGAAATATGGATCAATGTGAGGTTATCCACTTTGGTGGCAAGAACATGAGGGTAGACTATTATCTGAATGGTGGCAGATTAGGAAAGGGGGACATGCAACGAGACCTGGGTGTCATGGTACACCAGTCATTGAAAGTAGGCATGCAGGTGCAGCAGGCAGTGAAGAAAGCAAATGGTATGTTAGCATTCATAGCGAAAGGATTTGAGTATAGGAGCAGGGAGGTTCTACTGCAGTTGTACAGGGTTTTGGTGAGGCCTCACCTTGAATATTGTGTACAGTTTTGGTCTCCAAATCTGAGGAAAGACATCCTTGCCATAGAGGGGGTACAGAGAAGATTCACCAGACTGCTTCCTGGGATGTCAGGACTTTCATATGAGGAAAGATTGGATAGACTCGGCTTGTACTCGCTGGAATTTAGAAGATTGAGGGGGGATCTTATAGAAACTTACAAAATTCTTAAGGGGTTGGACAAGCTAGATGCTGGAAGATTGTTCCCGATGTTGGGGGAGTCCAGAACAAGGGGTCACAGTCTAAGGAAAAGGGGGAATTCCTTTAGGACCGAAATGAGGAAAACATTCTTTACACAGAGAGTGGTGAGTCTCTGGAATTCTCTGCCACATAAGGTAGTTGAGGCCAGTTCATTGGCTATATTTAAGAGGGCGTTAGATGTGGCACTTGTGGCTAAAGGGATCAGGGGGTATGGAGAGAAGGCAGGTACGGGATACTGAGTTGGATGATCAGCCATGATCACATTGAATGGCGGTGCAGGCTCGAAGGGCCGAATGGCCTACTCCTGCACCTATTTTCTATGAAATCCAAAATTCCTAAACTCAAATTACTCCACTCCCATGCCCCACAAATCCCCAGCAGATCCCAAACTTCAAAGCCACAAATCCAAGGTATTCCCAATCTTTACACCCCTGTTATCGAAGTTTTCGAAGTATGAGTAACAAGTTGGGAGGTCGTGTTGCAGTTGTATAAGACGTGGGTGAGGCTGCATTTAGAGCTGTGTGTTTAGTTCTGGGCACCGTGTTTTAGGAAAGATGTTGTCAAGCTGGAAAGGATAGAGGGAAGATTTCCGAGAATGTTGCCAGGAAAAGAGAGTCTGAGCTACAAGGAGAGGTTGGGACAGGCTGGAATTTTATTCCTAGGAGCGCAGGAGGATAGAAACATAGAAATTAGGTGCAGGAGTAGGCCATTCGGCCCTTCGAGCCTGCACCGCCATTCAATATGATCATGGCTGATCATCCAACTCAGTATCCCGTACCTGCCTTCTCTCCATACCCTCTGATCCCCTTAACCACAAGGGCCACATCTAACTCCCTCTTAAATATAGCCAATGAACTGGCCTCAACTACCCTCTGTGGCAGAGAGTTCCAGAGACCCACCACTCTGTGTGTGAAAAAAGTCCTTCCCATCTCGGTCCCCCTTATCCTTAAGCTGTGACCCCTTGTCCTGGACCTCCCCAACATCGGGAACAATCTTCCTGCATCTAGCCTGTCCAACCCCTTAAGAATTTTGTAAGTTTCTATAAGATCCCCTCTCAATCTCCTAAATTCTAGAGAGTATAAACCGAGTCTATCCAGTCTTTCTTCATAAGACAGTCCTGACATCCCAGGAATCAGCCTGGTGAACCTTCTCTGCACTCCCTCTATGGCAATAATGTCCTTCCTCAGATTTGGAGATCAGAACTGTACGCAATACTCCAGGTGTGGTCTCACCAAGACCCTATACAACTGAAGTAGAACCTCCCTGCTCCTATACTCAAATCCTTTTGCTATGAAAGCTAACATACCGTTCGCTTTCTTCACTGCCTGCTGCACCTGCATGCCTACTTTCAATGACTGGTGTATCATGACACCCAGGTCGCGCTGCATCTCCCCTTTTCCTAATCGGCCACCATTTAGATAATAGTCTGCTTTCCTGTTTTTGCCACCAAAGTGGATAACCACACATTTATCCACATTATACTGCATCTGCCAAACATTTGCTCACTCACCCAGCCTATCCAAGTCACCTTGCAATCTCCTAGCATCCTCCTCACAGCTAACACTGCCCCCCAGCTTAGTATCATCCGCAAACTTGGAGATATTGCCTTCAATTCCCTCATCCAGATCATTAATGTATATTGTAAATAGCTGGGGTCCCAGCACTGAGCCTTGAGGAACCCCACTAGTCACTGCCTGCCATTGTGAAAAGGACCCGTTTACTCCTACTCTTTGCTTCCTGTTTGCCAGTCAGTTCTCTATCCACATCAATACTGAACCCCCAATGCCGTATGCTTTAAGTTTGTATACTAATCTCTTATGTGGGACCTTGTCGAAAGCCTTCTGAAAGTCCAGATACACCACATCCACTGGTTCTCCCTTATCCACGCTACTAGTTGCATCCTCGAAAAATTCCACAAGATTCGTCAGACATGATTTACCTTTCGTAAATCCATGCTGAATTTGTCCAATGATTTCACCACTTTCCAAATGTGCTGCTATCCCATCTTTAATAGCTGACTAGCAGTTTACCCACTACCGATGTTAGACTAACTGGTCTGTAATTCTCCGTTTTCTCTCTCCCCCCTTCTTAAAAAGAGGGGTTACGTTTGTTACCCGCCAATCCTCAGGAACTACTCCAGAATCTAAAGAGTTTTGAAAGATTATCACTAATGCATCCACTATTTCCGGAGCTACTTCCTAAAGTGCTCTGGGATGCAGCCTATCTGGCCCTGGGGATTTATCGGCCTTTAATCCATTCAATTTACCCAACACCACTTCCCGACTAACCTGGATTTCACTCATTCCTCCTTTGACCCGCGGTTCCCTGCTATTTCTGGCAGATTATTTATGTCTTCCTTAGTGAAGACAGAACCAAAGTAGTTATTGAATTGGTCCGCCATATCCTTGTTCCCCATGATCAACTCACCTGTTTCTGACTGCAAGGGACCTACATTTGTTTTAACTAATCTCTTTCTCTTCACATATCTATAAAAGCTTTTGCAGTCAGTTGAAGGGTGATCTCATGGAAGTGTATAAAATCATGAGAGGAATAAATCGGATAGATGCAGAGCTTCTTGCCCAGTGTAGAGGAATCGAGAAACAGAGGACATAGATTTAAGGTGAAGGCATAAAAGATCCAAAAGGGATCTGAGGGGCAACTGTTTCACACAAAGAGTGGCGAGCGTATGGAACGAGCTGCCAGAGGAGGTAGTTGAGGCTGGGATTTAGAATGGAGATGAGGAAACATATTTTCACACAGCGAGCTGCGAGTCGGTGGAATTCTCTGCCTCAGAGGGCGGTGGAGGCCGGTTCTCCGGATACTTTCAAGAGAGAGCTAGATAGGGCTCTTAAAGATAGTGGAGTCAGGGGATATGGGGAGAAGGCAAGAGCGGGGTACTGATTGTGGATGATCAGCCATGATCACATTGAATGACGCTGCTGGCTCAAAGGGCAGAAGGACCTCCTGCACCTATTGTCTATTGACTATCCAAACATTTAAGATAGTTAGTGTCAAAGAAGGAACTGCAGATGCTGGAGAATCGAGGGTGCACAAAAAGCTGGAGAAACTCAGCGGGTGCAGCAGCACCTAAGGAGCGAAGGAGATAGGCAACGTTTCGGGCCGAAACCCTTCTTCAGACTGAGGGGAGGGGGAGGGTGTGGGTGAGGGGGAAGAAAGGAAAAAGGACGAGGAGGAGCCCGAGGGCTGAGGGAGAGGTGGGAAGGGGACAGCAAGGGTTAACAGAATTTAGAAAATTAAATGTTCAAGCCCAGCGGATGCAGACTCCCCAAGCGGAATATGAGGTGGTGTTCCTCCAATTTGCGGTGTTGCTCACTCTGGCCGTGGAGGAGGCCCAGGACCGAGAGGTCGGATACGGAACGAGAGGGGGAGTTGAAGTGCTGAGCCACCGGGAGGTCGGGTTGGTTATTGCGGACCGAGCGGAGGTGTTCGGCGAAACGATCGCCCAGCCTCCGCTTGGTCTCACCGATATAGATCAGCTGGCATCTAGAGCAGCAGATGCTGTAGATGAGGTTGGAGGAGGTGCAGGTGAACCTCTGTCGGACCTGGAAGGACCGCTTGGGTCCCTGAAAGGAGAGGAGGGAGGAGGTAAGGGGACAAGTGTAGCATCTCTTGCGGTTGTGAGGGAAAGTGCCCGGGGAAGGGGTGGAGCGGGAGGGAAGGGTAGAATTGACAAGGGAAATTTAAGATAGTTGTACAGGTACATGGATTGGACAGATTTCGAGGGATATGGGCCAAACTCAGGCAGACGGGACTGGTGCAGATGGGATATATGGCCGGTGTGGGCAAGTTGGGCTGAAGGGCCTGTTTTTCCATGCTGAATGACTGTATATCCCGGGGATTCCCAGAGGAAGCTTGGAGCTGCAGATGCTGGTTCACAACACAAGAGGACACAAAAGGTTCTGGAGTAACTGAATTTCAAGCAGAATTTCCAAATTCTAGACAGATTAAAATATAGATAAATGTGAGGTTATCCACTTTGGCGGCAAAAACGAGGGGGCAGATTATTATCACAATGGGGTTAGGTTAGGTAAGGGGGAGGTGCAGCGAAAGTTGGCGTGCAGGTACAGCAGGCAGTGAAGAAAGCTAATGGAATGTTGGCCTTCATAACAAGAGGATTTCAGTATAGGTGTAGAGAGGTTCTTCTGCAGTTGTTTCGGGCTCTGGTAAGACCACATCTGGAGTATTGTGTACAGTTTTGGACTCCTAATTTGAGGAATGACATCCTTGTGATTGAGGCAGTGCAGTGTAGGTTCACAAGATTGATCCCTGGGATGGCGGGACTGTCATATGAGGAAAGATTGAAAAGACTAGGCTTGTATTTACTGGAGTTTAGAAGGATGAGGGGGAATCTTATAGAAACATATAAAATCACAAAAGTTGTGAATTTGTGGAATTCCCTGCCACAGAGGGCAATGGAGGCCAAATCACTGGATGGATTTAAGAGTTAGATAGAGCTCCAGGGGCTAGTGGAATCAAGGGATATGGGGAGAAGGCCGGCACGGGTTATTGATTGGGGACGATCAGCCGTGATCACAATGAATGTCGGTGCTGGCTCGAAGGGCTGAATGGCCTCCTCCTGCACCTTTTTTCAATGTCTATGTTTCCATAGTTACCAATTCCAAATGGATCTCCTGAATTCCAAGCCGATTTCCCAAATTCGTACAAGAATTTCCAAATTCCAAGCAATTTTTTTCCAAATTCCAGGCAGATTCCCACAATTCCAAGTAGAATTTCCAAAATCTAAGCAGGACTGGCAAATTCGAGACAATTTATACAATTCCAAGCAGAAATCTCAAAATCCAAGCAGAATTCCCAAATTACAAGCACGTTTTTTCAAAATCCAGGCAGAATTACCAAATCCAGATGATGTATCCAATTCCAAGCAAACTTCACAAAATCTGTGGCTTTCCCAAAATCCAGAGGGAATTCCAAACTTCCAGGCTATTAAATTCCAGTCAGAATTCCCCAAATGCAGGCAGATCTCCCAAAATTCATAGAGTTTCACCCTATTGTAGGCAGAATTCCCTGAATCCGTTAACTTCCCAAAATCCAGACAGGATTCCCAACTTTTAATCCATTTGTCCAATTTCGGACAGAAATGCCCAAATTCCGGTTAAAAAACCCCACAAATCCGCTCAAGTGCGGCCAGAGTTCCTTAAATCCGTGAAGAATAAAACAAAATCCGTGGAAATTCCCGAAATCCCGGCGAGATCTCCGTTTGGGAGCGAAATGTGTCAAGTGCTGGAGGGTGGGGGGGGGGTCAGAGGTCACGCCGGGGACGGGTCACATGGGCGCGGCGGGGTCCGTTGCCCCTGGCGACGGTCGCCCTCCCCTTGTTCCCAGAGACAATCACCAGGCCACAGGTCTTTCCCCAGTCGGGGGCGAACGGAGGAAGAACAAACAAACCCCCCTCCTCCCTCTCCGACCGCCAGCCACTGAATGACGTCGCAGCCGCGCCACCTGCGTAGTCACCTGACACCCGCCTCAACCATTTACCAGCGTGGGGGAGAACACTCATCCACCTCTCACTCAATCCCCTCCCTCAGCCTAAAACAATCCCCAAACCAACTTCAACCTCCTGCACTTTATATATTCCACTACTTTCTTTCAGTCCATGTGAATTTTGTGCATTTTACTTTCGTTTTGAATATATAAATCTAACCTGGATCACCTTCATCCAGAGTGGCACAGTTCACAGACTTCACCACCTGACAGCTGTTAGGGGTGTAGCTGACTATCCCAAGACTTAATCTGGAAAAGCTGATTTCTCTGCCTGTTCTCGAATTTGGACCACTGCCTTTTTATTAAACTTGGTATACTCTGTGCAATAGGACATTCAAATCAGTGAACCCCCTCCAATGCGTTAAAATAACAAACAATCACTCCCCTTCTGTGTAATGGCAGCGTCCGGTTCCCCTGCTCCTAGTGGGTGAATCCGACTCGTTCACAGGGGTGTATTTGTTAACGTAGAATTATTATTTGGTATTTGTTTGTAACTAAATAATTCTTTGGAAATAAATTAATTTTGTTCAAAGATATTACTATAGATGGAGTATAATCCTGTTAAACCTGGGGAAGTAGCCACATTTATGTTTAGTTATTAGTTGTAACCCCCCCTCTACGGGGCTGGGTTTGCTGAGAGCCCGTCCCATTGAGTTGATAGAGCGATTTCTGGTGACGTCACGGCCGGAAGTTGACTAGCGGCCATCTTGGATTGGGAACAACAAGAAGGACAGATGTGAAGAGGAGAAACAATGAAGATGTCAGTATCAGTATTAGTATCAGTTTTATTAGTCACATAAACAGTGAAGTGTAGTGAAATGAATTTGCCAGCAGCAGTTCAATAAAAAAGAACACACTACACAATAAGAATTTAACATTATGTGGATAAATGTGAGGTTATCCACTTTTGTGGCAAAAACATGAGGGTAGACTATCATCTGAATGGTGGCAGATTAGGAAAAGGGGAGATGCAACGAGACCTGGGTGTCATGGTACACCAGTCATTGAAAGTAGGCATGCAGGTGCAGCAGGCAGTGAAGAAAGCAAATGGTATGTTGGCATTCATAGCGAAAGGATTTGAGTATAGGAGCAGGGAGGTTCTACTGCGGTTGTACAGGGTTTTGGTGAGACCACACCTGGAGTATTGCGTACAGTTTTGGTCTCCAAATCTGAGGAAAGACATTCTTGCCATAGAAGGGGTTCAGTAAAGGTTTACCAGACTGATTCCTGGGATGTCGGGACTTTTATATGAAGAAAGACTGGATAGACTCGGCTTGTACTCACTGGAATTTAGAAGATTGAGGGGGGATCTTATAGAAACTTACAAAATTCTTAACGGGTTGGACAAGCTAGATGCTGGAAGATTGTTCCCGATGTTGGAGTCTAGAACAAGGGGACACAGTCTAAGGATAAGGGGGAATTCCTTTAGGACCGAGATGAGGAAAACATTCTTTACACAGAGAGTGGTGAGTCTCTGGAATTCTCTGCCACAGAAGGTAGTTGAGGCCAGTTCATTGGCTATATTTAAGAGGGCGTTAGATGTGGTCCTTGTGGCTGAAGAGATCAGGGGGTATGGAGAGAAGGCAGGTATTGGATACTGAGTTGGATGATCAGTGATGATTACATTGAATGGTGGTGCAGGCTCAAAGGGCCGAATGGCCTACTCCTGCACATATTTTTCTATCTTTCTATGTTTCAGTCCTCCTCCAGTTCTCCCTGTGGTCGGAACCATAAACCTCCGCAGTCGCTGCTGTGGGCAGCCAGATGTACAGGCAAGGTAAGTCCCGAATCAGTGCTTCCCTACTGGAGACCAAGGCTTGAAGATAGTGTAGGCCGCAGGCCGACGATCGGAGCTCTTCTCCAGGGATTCCCGGCGAGGAATCCCGCTCCGGATGGTAAGTAAGTAAGTCCCCGCCGCGCCTGCGGCTCGAAGCACCGGAGACCGCGGCTTCAAGCTGTTGTAGGCTGCAGCCCGGCGGTCAGAGCTCTCCTTCTCCGGGGTCCCCAACAAGGGATCCCAGGCTCCGGACGCCGCGCTCACGGCCCAGGCTGGTGTAGGCCGCGGACCGGCGGTCGGAACCCTTCTCCAGGGTCCCCAACGAGGGATTCAGGCTGCCGCGGGCCAGTGATAGGAGCGCTCCCTTCTGGCGACCCCCAGCAAGGGCTCGCCCGCTCCACGATGAAAAAAGTTCCCGCTGCTAAAGCCCCGGGCCCATCTCCGGGAAAGGCTGCACCGATCCTTGGTGTTAGACTGCGAGGGAGGCGACATGGAAAAAGTCGCCTCTCCGTGGAGGAGGCGATCGAAAGCGGTTTACCCCTTACCCCCCCCCTCACCATCCCCCACGCAAGACACACCGAGAAACATATAAAACGCACATTAGGACATACTAAAAAAACAAAAAAAGTAGAAATGAGTAACACGCTGCTGGCAGGGCAGCCGTTACTCAGCGCGCCCACCTAGTTGGATGTTCAGCTGCCTTCACTCCCTTTTGCTTGCAAATTAGATATTCCGCTAGAAACATCTCAAAGACAAAAAGGAGAGGAGGAGGTCTGACAGCCGGCCCTGCGGTCTGTGGTGCTTCTGGCTGCGGCTGAGCGGGGAGTTTAGATCTTCGACCGCCGGCCTGCGGCCTACACCATCACGAAGCCGCGGTCTCCGGTGGGGAGGCACAATTCAGGACTTACCTGGACTTGCCTTGTCTGCGCATCTGGCCGCCCTCAGCGGCAACGGCTGAGGGTTGTGGTCCCGACCACGGGGGAAAATGGAGCAGGACTGACCAAACCTTGTGCCTTCCACAATGCAGTGATGAATGTTGTGGTGGATGTTTGTGTTCAATTTTTTTGTGTATTGTGTGTAGCAATGTTACAAAATTTTGAGATTTTAAAAATCAAGTCTGCAATTTATCCCATCAGATAACTCATATCTTCAGTATTAAGAAAGTTATGACAATTTTCATACTGGGAAATTAGCATCTTGTTCCCCATTGCCTTTCAATTGACTTAACTCAAAAGCTGTGATCTAGAACCGTTAAAAGCCCATAACTTTCTTAAAAATTAAGAGAACTCAATGAAATTTCCAGTTATTATAGATTGAAGCATTCTGAAACAAATATGAAATAATCTTACTTGGATGACTTGAAACTAAAGCATATAATTAGTTAGTTATCTAATTGTAGCTAATTACAAAATTCAATGAGTAGATCTAAACATCTATCCATTTCTTAAGAAAAGATAAACTTTTTTTAAATTGCCTAAGTGTCCAAATAACATTCACACAATAATCCACAATATAACATAATTTTTAAATCTCATTTTCATGAATTTCTGGGACAAATGGAAGGAATTTAGTGTTTAATGCCTGTAAATTAATGGCCATTTAAATCAACTAGCGAGTGGGTTTTAGTGGAATGCGGTGGATTGGAACGTTGTGGTTTGCTGTGAAGTCGGTATGAAAAATACAGCCGGTTCATACATTTTTTTTGGACCCCATTTCGCAACATGAAAATATTATTAAAGCCTCTATAAAAACCAACTTTTAATATAAAAATAAACTGTGTACCTTTTTTTCTCCCCTACGCAAAATCTTTCCCGTTATCGGCACTCACGGCTTTTGATGGTGATTTTTAAATTACTATAGATAATAAATAATCTAGCGTAATTGAAAAATACCTTCATTAATGAAATGTCGGAGCGATTTTTCTTCCGCAACGAAATCGCCCGACATGGATCGATTTGCCCAGTCTGCAGAAAAATGGCACTTTAAGCCCGCCCCCCTCTGAAAGGCGCCAAAGTCGCACACACGGGGAGCGGCAGAACTGCAGCGCTGCTCAAGGTAAGTTTTGTAACATACCTATTGTGTGTTCTTTTTTATTGTACCGCTGCTGGCAATTTCATTTCAGTGTACTTTATGTGCACATGACGAATAAATCTGACTTGACGACACAATACTACAGCTGTGGTCTCACCAGGCCCCTGTACAACTCCAGTAGGGCCTCTTTGCTCCTAGACTCAAATCCTCTTGCGATAAAGGCCAACGTGACTTTTTAGCTTTCTTCACTGCCTGCTGTACCTGCATGCTTACTTTTAGCGACTGATGAACAAGGACACCCAGGTCTCATTGCTCCTCCCTTTTTCCTAATTTGACGCAATAATAATCTACCTCCTTGTACTTGCCATCGAAGTGGATAATAAAGTGGACAGGCTTCGAGGGGAAACTGGTAGAGTCAGTTATTAAAGATGGGATAGCAGCACATTTGAAAAGTGATGAAATCATTGGACAAAGTCAGCATGGATTTACGAAAGGTAAATAGGGGAGAACCAGTGGATGTGGTGTATCTGGACTTCCAGAAGGCTTTCGACAAAGTCCCACACAAGAGATTAGTATATAAACTTAAAGCATACGGCAATGGGGGTTCAGTATTGATGTGGATAGAGAACTGGCTGGCAAACAGGAAGCAAAGAGTAGGAGTAAACGGGTCGTTTTCACAATGGTAGGCAGTGACTAGTGGGGTACCGCAAGGCTCAGTGCTGGGACCCCAGCTATTTACAATATACATTAATGATCTGGATGAGGGAATTGAAGGCAATATCTCCAAGTTTGCGGATGACACTAAGCTGGGGGCCAGTGTTAGCTGTGAGGAGGATGCTAGGAGACTGCAAGGTGACTTGGATAGGCTGGGTGAGTGGGCAAATGTTTGGCAGATGCAGTATAATGTGGATAAATGTGAGGTTATCCCCTTTGGTGGCAAAAATAGGAAAGCAGACTATTATCTAAATGGTGGCCGATTAGGAAAAGGGGAGATGCAGCGCGACCTGGGTGTCATGGTAAACATGTCATTGAAAGTAGGCATGCAGGTGCAGCAGGCTGTGAAGAAAGTGAATGGTATGTTAGCTTTCATAGCAAAAGGATTTGAGTATAGGAGCAGGGAGGTTCTACTTCAGTTGTATAGGGTCTTGGTGAGACCACACCTGCAGTATTGCGTACAGTTCTGGTCTCCACATCTGAGGAAGGACATTATTTCCATAGAGGGAGTGCAGAGAAGGTTCACCAGACTGATTCCTGGGATGTCAGGACTGTCTTATGAACAAAGACTGCATAGACTCGGTTTATACTCTCTAGAATTTAGGAGATTGAGAGGGGATCTTATAGAAACTTACAAAATTCTTAAGGAGTTGGACAGGCTAGATGCAGGAAGATTGTTCCCGATGTTGGGGAGGTCCAGGACAAGGGGTCACAGCTTAAGGATAAGGGTGAAATCCTTTAGGACCGAGATGAGAAGGACTTTTTTCACACACAGAGAGGTGGGTCTCTGGAACTCTCTGCCACAGAGGGTAGTTGAGGCCAGTTCATTGGCTATATTTAAGAGGGAGTTAGATGTGGCCCTTGTGGCTAAGGGGATCAAAGGGTATGGAGAGAAGGCAGGTACGGGATACTGAGTTGGATGATCAGCCATGATCATATTGAATGGCGGTGCAGGCTCGAAGGGCCGAATGGACTGCTCCAGCACCTAATTTCTATGTTTCTATGTTTAGTGGGATATGGGCCAAATGCAGTTAGGTGGGTCTAATGTAGATGGGTCTTTGTGGGCAAGTTGGGCCAAAGGGCTTGCACTGTTCAACATTCTATATTCTATTTAATAGGAACCTAAGGGGCAACGTTTTCACACAGAAGGTGGTGAGCATATCGAACGAGCTGCCAGAGGAGGTATTTCAGGCAGGTATTATCATGGCATTTAAAATACACTTTTACAGGTACATGGATAGGACAGGTTTGACGGGAATATGGGCCAAACACAGGCAGGTGGAAACTAGTGTAGATGGAGCATGTTGGCTTGTGTGGGCAAGTTGAGCTGAAGGGTCTGTTACCACGCTGTATCATTCAAAAACGCATTTCCTGTTTCCATTTTAGAATTTGACAGAGTTACATTTACGAAAAAAACATTTGGACCAGGAGAACCAGTTTTCACTGCCTTCCAAGCAGGTCTGTGTTCCTGCTGTGATGTCCACAAAAGACACAACGTGCTGGAGTTACACAGCAGGTCAGGCAACACATCTGGAGAATGTGGACAGGTACAAAGTTGCCGGAGAAACACAACAAGTCAGGCAACATCTCTGGAGAATGTGGATAGGTGATGTTTCAGGTTGGGACCATTCTTGAAACTCACCTGCAACTCACCTGTATCTCCTTGGATCCCATTCAATCTAACCTTCCAGAGCCGCCTCCTATGTGGAACCTTGTCAAAGGACTATTAGATTTACAAAGTAGAGACGACACAGACAGATAAATCAGTAAATATGAGCTTAATTACACATGGAATTATAGTTTTGTTCTCCATGTTATGGGAGGAATGTCATCCAAAGTGGTGTCACAGGTGGACGGGGCGTGTTGTAGAACAGAGGGATCTAGGAGTGCAGGTACATATTCTCCTGAACATGGCATCACAGGTAGATAGGGTGGTCGATAAGGCATTTGGCACATTGGCCTTCACCAGAGTATTGAGTATAGAAGTTGGGAGGTCACGTTGCAGATATATAAGATGTTGGTGAGTACTTTGTACCCATCCATGTTCTCCAGAGATGCTGCCTGACCCGCTGAGTTACTCCAGTACTTTGTACCTGTGAGAAATAGAGTGATTAAACCCCCACTGTTGTGAAGGTCCAGGCAAGGATTCTAACATCGTTGTGAATGAGGTAACCAGCATCGTCCTTGAGCACCATTGATAGCATTGTATAGCGGCAGACAGAGATGGGGATGTGGCCATAAATCATCAGATACTAGCTTTGCAATTAAAATACAAGAAACTAGGCCAGGTCAATAGCAACTGAGCATGCTTAATTAAATAAATGAATATTACTAACACGCCCCTGGTTGAGAAACTGCTCATTACCATGCACATGTATGAACATGATATGTATGATGAGGTTGGTACTGGGGGACGTACCTCTAGACTGTGCACTCAGTGCTCTGATTGGGAAGAGCCAGAAGGGGAGGTTAATCCAGCAGAATTGTGTGTATGAAGGGGCTTTACTTTACTGACTTCGGTGTGTCTCAACTTGGAGAGGCACCCGATTCTGCAGACTCGCAAATAAAGCATTTTTTGTTTCCATGATTTAGTCTCTGAGTAGTGATTGTGAGCACAACCTATATCTCACATATAAGATGTTGTTGAGTACTTTGTACCCATCCATGTTTTCCAGAGATGCTGCCTGATCCGCTGACTTACCTCAGCATGTTGTACCTATTTGTGTTCTCAAGAGATGCCGCTTGACCTGCTGAGTTACTCCAGCACTTTGTGTCTCTCCATGTTCTCCAGAGATGCTGCCAGCCCCACTGTTACTCCAGCACTTTGTACCTGTCCAACTTCTCCAGAGACGCCGTCTGACCCGCTGAGTTACTCCAGCACTTTGCGCCTGTCCATGTTCTCCAGAGATACTGCCAGCCCCACTGTTACTCCAGCACTTTGTACCTGTCCAATTTCTCCAGAAATGCCGTCTGACCCGCTGAGTTACTCCAGCACTTTGTGCCTCTCCATGTTCTTCAGAGATGCTGCCTGGCCTGCTGAGTTACTCCAGCACTTTGTACCTGTCCACCTTCTCCACAGAGATGCTGCCTGGCCTGCTGAGTTACTCCAGCACTTTGTACCTGTCCACCTTCTCCACAGAGATGCTGCCTGACCCGCTGAGTTACTCCAGCACCATATAATAATCATATAACATATAACAATTACAGCACGGAAACAGGCCTTCTCGGCCCTTCCAGTCCGTGCCGACCATTTATTTTCCCCTAGTCCCATCTACCTGCACTCAGACCATACCCCTCCATTCCCTTCCCGTCCATATACCTATCCACTTTACTTTTAAATGTTAAAATCGATCCTGCCTCCACCACTTCTGCAGGAAGATCATTCAACACAGCCACCATTCTCTGAGTAAAGAAGTTCCCCCTCATGTTACCCCTAAACTTCTGTCCCTTAATTCTCACGTCATGCCCTCTTGTTTGAATCTTTCCTACCCTCAATGGGAAAAGCTTATCCACGTCAACTCTGTCTATCCCTTTCATCATTTTAAAGACCTCAATCAAGTCCCCCCTTAACCTTCTGCGCTCCAGAGAATAAAGACCTAACTTGTTCAACCTTTCTCTGTAACTTAGTTGCTGGAACCCAGGCAACATTCTAGTAAATCTCCTCTGTACTCTCTCTATTTTGTTGACGTCCTTCCTATAATTAGGCGACCAAAATTGTACACCATACTCCAGAATTGGTCTCACCAATGCCTTGTACAATTGTGCCTATCCATGTACTTAAGAGATGCTGCATGTCTGACCCGCTGAGTTACTCCAGCACTTTGTATGTATATTTGCCAGCATCTGCAGTTCCTTTTCATTACAGATTGTGACAGATGCTGAGATGGTTTGACAGATGCTGAGGGTTTTGGTGAGGCCACACCTGGAGTATTGCGTACAGTTTTGGTCTCCAAATCTGAGGAAAGACATCCTTGCCACAGAGGGGGTACAGAGAAGATTCACCAGACTGATTCCTGGGATGTCAGGACTTTCATATGAGGAAAGATTGGATAGACTTGGCTTGTACTCCCTGGAATTTAGAAGATTGAGGGGGGATCTTATAGAAACTTACAAAATTCTTAAGGGGTTGGACAAGCTAGATGCTGGAAGATTGTTCCCGATGTTGGGGGAGTCTAGAACAAGGGGTCACAGTCTAAGGATGAGGGGGAATTCCTTTAGGACCGAGATGAGGAAAACATTTTTTACACAGAGAGTGGTGAGTCTCTGGAATTCTCTGCCACAGAAGGTAGTTGAGGCCAGTTCATTGGCTATATTTAAGAGGGCGTTAGATGTGGCACTTGTGGCTAAAGGGATCAGGGGGTATGGAGAGAAGGCAGGTACGGGATACTGAGTTGGATGATCAGCCATGATCACATTGAATGGCGGTGCAGGCTCGAAGCGCCGAATGGCCTACTCCTGCACCTATTTTTCTATGTTTCTAAGGTAATATTGAGAGGTGACCACAAGATGGAGCTTCAGGAACAATGAGACAGAGATATAAAATAAAAAGACTCGGTCATTTTACACTTGCCGCGTTATCACGGGATGCATAAAGACAACGCCAGTCCCGTGCCTCTACGCCCTAGCTGGTATTGCCACCCCCCCCATATCAGACGATCCATCGTCACCCAAGACGAGCGGAGAGCACAGGAGATCGATACCAGGCACCCCCTGCACGGACACACAGCACCTCCACCCCGACTGAAACCCAGAGCCAGTTTCTTGCAGACAGTCCCACCCCTCCAGACAACCGTAGAAACAGCAAGGACCAACATCTGGAAAGATGAATGGAACCAGCTCAACACACGAGCCCACGACTGGATGGAGAGAGGAATCACTTCGACAACGAAATGGATTTTCCTTACAGTCAAGTGACATAAAATTAAATAATAAATAAATAAACATACTAAAAAAAAAACCACAAACACTGAAGTCCACGCACAACATAACCCCACAGCGGCACCAGAGTTAGGGAAGGTACCATAGTCCAGCCAGCCTCCCCGACGATCTTCCCAGATGTTCACCCGTGGTCCGGGCCTCCCGAGCACACGCAGTTGCCGGCATGGTAGGCCCGATGCTCAGGCCCTCTAGCCGGGAACGATGGAACCCCGACGGAGAACATCCTCAGCGGCCCGGAACTCCAGGATCAGCCACCTCCCACCGGAGTCCGCGGCTCCCAAAGTCCACAGGCCTCGCGATGTTGATTAGCGCCGCCCGCGTTGTGAGCTCCGTGAACCACAGCTCCGCGATGTCAATGCAGCAGGCCCGGCACCCCGGAACTGCAACGGCGATCCCCGATAAGGCATCGCCCGCCCCGCGATGTTACCAACGTTGCGCCGCCGCTGCTGGAGTTCTGGTTGGTCCCGGCAGGAAAGGCCGCGCCAATCCAGTAGGTAGGCCGCGGAGGGGGGTGTGGGGGTCGAGGACACAACTCGATTAATAGTTGCATCCTCTCCAGGAAGCGACTGAAGGACTGTATCCCCTCTTCCCCTCACATAAATACATTTTTTTTAAAATGGCAGCAACTGTGGTAGATCCCCTCGATGGACGGGAGGTCAGAGCCGATGATGGACTGGGCAGTGTTTACAACTTTTTGTAGACTTTTCCGCTCCAGGGCCACAATGGTGCAGAGGTGAATCGGACAGTACCCTCACTTATTCAAGGAACATTCAGAGGCCTGGTAACAGAGGGCAAGAAGCTGCTTCTGTGTCTGGTGGCGCGCACGTTCACGCGTCAACACCTTCTGCCGGATGGAGAGAAGGTGGATGAAGGGAGTGTGGGAGAGAGAGAGTGGTAATTACAAAATTCTTAAGGGGTTGGACAGGCTAGATGCAGGAAGATTGTTCCCGATGTTGGGGAGGTCCAGGACAAGGGGTCACAGCTTAAGGATAAGGGGGAAATCCTTTAGGACCGAGATGAGAAGGACTTTTTTCACACAGAGAGTGGTGGGTCTCGGGAACTCTCTGCCACAGAGGGTAGTTGAGGCCAGTTCATTGGCTATATTGGCTAACGTTTTTCAACCTTTCTCTGCAACATAGTTGCTGGAACCCAGGCAACATTCTAGTAGATCTCTTCTGCACTCTCTCTATTTTGTTGACATCCTTCCTATAATTAGGCGACCAAAATTGTACACCATACTCCAGAATTGGTCTTACCAATGCCTTGTACAATTTTATCATTACTTCCCTACTCCTATATTCAATGCTCTGATTTATAAAGGCCAGCACACCAAAAGCTTTCTTTACCACCCTATCTACATGCGATTCCACCTTCAGGTAACTATGCAGTTATTCCTAGATCCCTCTGTTCCACAGCATTCCTCAATTCCCTACCATTTACCATGTACGTCCTATTTTGATTTGTCCTGCCAAGATGTAGCACCTCACACTTATCAGCATTAAACTCCATCTGCCATCTTTCAGCCCACTTTTCCAAATGGCCCAAATCTCTCTGTAGACTTTGAAAATCTACTTCATTATCCACAACACCACCTATCTTAGTATCATCTGTATACTTACTTATCCAATTTTCCACCACATCATCCAGATCATTGATGTACATGACAAACAACAATGGACCCAACACAGATGCCTGAGGCACCCCACTGGTCACCGGCTTCCAACCTGACAAATAGCCATCCACCATTACTCTCTGACATTTCCCATTCAGCCACTGTTGAATCCATCTTGCTACTCCGCGATTAACACCCAAAGATTGAACCTTCTTAACCAACCTTCCATGGGGGACCTTGTCAAAGGCCTTACTGAAATCCATAATTATTATCTCAATTGGGTTAGGTTAGGTAAGGGGGAGGTGCAGCGAGACCTGGGTGTCCTTGTACTCCAGTCAATGAAAGTTGGTGTGCACGTACAACAGGCAGTGAAGAAAGCTAATGAAATGTTGGCCTTCATACCAAGAGGATTTCAGTATAGGAATAAAGAGGTTCTTCTGCAGTTGTATAGGGCTCTGGTGAGACAACAGCTGGAGTATTGTGTCCAGTTTTGGTCTCCTAATTTGAGGAAGGACATCCTTGTGATTGGGGCAATGCAGCATAGGTTCATGAGATTGATCCCTGGGATGGCGGGACTGTCATGTGAGGAAAGATTGAAAAGACTAGGCTTGTATTCACTGGAGTTAAGAAGGATGAGGGGGATCTTATAGAAACATGTCAAATTCTAAAAGGACTGCACAAGCTAGATGCAGGGAAAATGTTCCCAATGTTAGGCGAGTCCAGAACCAGGGGCCACACACAGTCTTAGAATAAAGGCGAGGCCATTTAAGACTGAGGTGAGAAAAAAAACTTTCACCCAGAGAGTTGTGAATTTGTGGAATTCCTTGCCACAGAGGGCAGTGGAGGCCAAGTCACTGGATGGATTTAAGAGAGAGTTAGATAGAGCTATAGGGGCTAGTGGAATCACGGGATATGGGGAGAAGGCAGGCACGGGTTATTGATTGGGGATGATCAGCCATGATCACAATGAATGGCGGTGCTGGCTCGAAGGGCCGAATGGCCTCCTCCTGCACCTTTTATTTTCTATGTTTATCCATACCTGCCAACGTGTCCTTGCTACACTAGTCAAGTTGCTAGACTAGTCAACTATGCTACATTTGGTCCATATCTCGCCAAACCTGTCATATCTATGTACGTCTCCAACTGTTCTTAAACATTGGCATAGTCCCAGCCTCAAATATTTCCTCTGGCATCTTGCTCCATACACCCTCCAACCTGTGTGTTAAAAATGTGACCGCTCAGATTCCTATTAAATGAATTTTCCACTTCACTTGAAACCCTCTTGTCCACGATTCTGGGCAAGAGATTGCACACCTGCCCGATCTATTCCTCTCAGTCTGAAGAAGGGTCTCGACCCGAAACGTCGCCTATCTCCTTCGCTCCTTAGATGCTGCTGCACCCGCTGAGTTTCTCCAGCTTTTTGTGTAACCCCCTATTTCTCTCATGATTTGATCCACTATTGTTTTTAATGTGTATTTCATTAGTAGTCACACACAGATTAATTCCCATATTTTTTTTCA
Organism: Raja brachyura; assembly: GCA_963514005.1. Next base: position 1,605,198 of record OY740824.1, read on the forward strand.
AATTTCGCCTGTTAGACAGAGAGCAGAGCCAGGGATGGGAGCGTGGGTTTATGACGTCGATGAGAAGATTGCTATGGCGAAGTGAAGTAAAGCCGATCTTTGTCCTGGGGAGTTTACACTAATGTGCAGAAATCATTTCACCCACAGTCCCTGGAAAAAAGATACTACTGTTGCAGCAGAGCGAATCCAGCCAGGATCATAGGAGAGGGGAATATACAGTTTTTTAGTCCATATTATTTTACTATTGTCTCGCTTACAGAGGTATAGTGAAAAGCTTTAATTTAGGGATAAAGCATGGAAACAGGCCCTCCGTCCCACCTTGACCGCGCCGACCATCGCTCAGCCGTGCACACCAGTTTAGTTTGGAGGTACAGTGCAGAAACAGGCGCTTCGTCTCACCGAGTCCTCGCTGACCAGCGATCACCCGTTCACACTAGTTCTAGGATATCCTGCATACTCGTCCACCCTCTACGCACTAAACCAATCAGCCTGCAAAACCGTGTGCCTTTGGGGTGCGGGAGGAAACCGGGGCACCCGGAGGTCCAGGGCAAGGGGTCACATAGAAACGTAGAAACATAGAAAAATAGGTGCAGGAGTAGGCCATTCGGCCCTTCGAGCCTGCCCCACCATTCAATATGATCATGGCTGATCATCTAACTCAGTATCCCGTACCTGCCTTCTCTCCATACCCTCTGATCCCTTTAGCCACAAGGGCCACATCTAACTCCCTCTTAAATATAGCCAATGAACTGGCCTCAACTACCCTCTGTGGCAGAGAGTTCCAGAGACCCACCACTCTCGGTGTGAAAAAAGTCCTTTGGGAATTGGACTTGGGAATTGTACGAGGGAATTGAATGCAACATCTCCAAATTTGCAGATGACACCAAGCTGGGGGGTATAGTTAGGTGTGAGGAGGATGCTAGGAGGCTGCAGGGTGATTTGGATAGGCTGAGTGAATGGGCAGATGCATGGCAGATGCAGTATAATGTGGATAAATGTGAGGTTATCCACTTTGATGGCAAAAACATTAGGGTAGCAGATTAGGAAAAGGGGAGATGCAACGAGACCTGGGTGTCATGGTGCACCAGTCATTGAAAGTAGGCATGCAGGTGCAGCAGGCAGTGAAGAAAGCAAATGGTATGTTGGCATTCATAGCGAAAGGATTTGAGTATAGGAGCAGGGCGGTTCTACTGCAGTTGTACAGGGTTTTGGTGAGACCACACCTGCAGTATTGCGTACAGTTTTGGTCTCCAAATCTGAGGAAAGACATTCTTGCCATAGAGGGGGTTCAGAGAAGGTTCATCAGACTGATTCCTGGGATGTCGGGACTTTCATATGAAGAAAGACTGGATAGACTCGGCTTGTACTCACTGGAATTTAGAAGATTGACGGGGGATCTCGTAGAAACTTACAAAGTTCTTAAGGGGTTGGACAAGCTAGATGCAGGAAGATTGTTCCCGATGTTGGGGGAGTCCAGAACAAGGGGTCACAGTCTAAGGATAAGGGGGAATTCCTTTAGGACCGAGATGAGGAAAACATTCTTTACACAGAGAGTGGTGAGTCTCTGGAATTCTTTGCCACAGATGGTCGTTGAGGCCAGTTCATTGGCGATATTCAAGAGGGAGTTGGATGTGCCTCTTGTGGCTAAAGGGATGAGGGGGTATGGAGAGAAGGCAGGTACGGGATACTGAGTTGGATGATCAGCCATGATCATATTGAATGACGGTGCAGGCTCGAAGGGCCGAATGGCCTACTCCTGCACCTATTTTTTTATGTTTCTATGGTTCTCAAAGAGAGTTGTGAGTCTTGAATTCTCTGCCTCAGAGGGCGGCGGAGGCCGGTTCTCTGGATGCTTTCAAGAGATAGTTAGATAGGGCTCTTAAAGATAGTGGAGTCAGGGGATATGGGGAGAAGGCGGGAACGGGATACTGATTGGGGATGATCAGTCATGATCTCATTGAATGGCGGTGCTGGCTCGAAGGGCCGAAGGGCCTGCTCCTGCACCTATGGTCTATTGTCTATTGTATTTAATGTGCATTTAATTATTAGTCACACACAGATTAATTCCCATAACTTTTCAATGATTGACTGTTAGATAGAGAGCAGAGCCAGAGATATGAGTTTATGACATTGGTGCGAAGATTGTCATGGCAAATTGAAGTCAAACTGATCTTTGCCCTGCGGCGTTTGCACTAATGTGCAGAAATAATTTCATATTCATATTCCCTGGAAAAGGGATTAACTGTTGCAGCAGGTTGATTCCAGCCAGGATTCCAGGAGAGGGTTTGTACTGTGCAATAAACTATAAAAATCCAGCACACTTGGTTTAGTTCGTTATTGTCACGCGTACAGAGATATTGTGAAACGTTTTTCAGCTGTACTTCAGTTGTACAGGGTCTTGGTGAGGCCACACCTGGAGTATTGCGTACAGTTCTGGTCCCCTAATCTGAGGAAGGACATTATTGCCATAGAGGGAGTGCAGAGAAGGTTCACCAGACTGATTCCTGGGATGTCAGGACTGTCTTATGAAGAAAGACTGGATAGACTCGGTTTATACTCTCTAGAGTATAACCCTATAACCATATAACAATTACAGCTCGGAAACAGGCCTTCTCGGCCCTTCCAGTCCGTGCCGACCATTTATTTTCCCCTAGCCCCATCTACCTGCACTCAGACCATACCCCTCCATTCCCTTCCCATCCATATACCTATCCACTTTACTTTTAAATGTTAAAATCGATCCTGCTTCCACCACTTCTGCTGGAAGATCATTCCACACAGCCACCACTCTCTGAGTAAAGAAGTTCCCCCTCGTGTTACCCCTAAACTTCTGTCCCTTAATTCTCATGTCATGCCCTCTTGTTTGAATCTTCCCTACCCTTAATGGAAAAGCTTATCCACGTCAACTCTGTCTATCCCTTTCATCATTTTAAAGACCTCAATCAAGTCGCCCCTTAACCTTCTGCGCTCCAAAGAATAAAGACCTAACTTGTTCAACCTCTCTCTGTAACTTAGTTGCTGGAACCCAGGCAACATTCTAGTAAATCGCCTCTGTACTCTCTCTATTTTGTTGATATCCTTCCTATAATTAGGCGACCAAAATTGTACACCATACTCCAGAATTGGTCTCACCAATGCTTTGTACAATTTTAACATTACTTCCCTACTCCTATATTCAATGCTCTGATTTATAAAGGCCAGCACACCAAAAGCTTTCTTTACTACCCCATCTACATGCGATTCCACCTTCAGGGAACTATGCAGTTATTCCTAGATCCCTCTGTTCCACAGCATTCCTCAAATCCCTACCATTTACCATGTAGAGAATTTAGGAGATTGAGAGGGGATCTTATAGAAACTTACAAAATTCTTAAGGGGTTGGACAGGCTAGATGCAGGAAGATTGTTCCCAATGTTGGGGAAGTCCAGGACAAGGGGTCACAGCTTAAGGATAAGGGGGAAATCCTTTAAGACTGAGATGAGAAATACTTTTTTCACACAGAGAATGGTGAGTCTCTGGAACTCTCTGCCACAGAGGGTAGTTGAGGCCAGTTCATTGGCTATATTTAAGAGGGAGTTAGATGTGGCCCTTGTGGATCAGAGGGTATGGAGAGAAGGCAGGTACGGGATACTGAGTTGGATAATCAGCTATGATCGTATTGAATGGCGATGCAGGCTCGAAGGGCCGAATGGCCTACTCCTGCACCTAATTTCTATGTTTCTATGTCCATCTAGCTCTCACTTGAAAGTATCCAGGGAACCGGCCTCCACCGCCCTCTGAGGCAGAGAATTCCACAGACTCACAACTCTCTCTGAGAAAAAGTGTTTCCTCGTCTCCGTTCTAAATGGCTTCTCCCTTATTCTTAAACTGTGTGTGTGGCCCCTGGTTCTGGACCCCCCCCCCCCCCCAACATCGGGAACATGTTTCCTGCCTCTGAGCTGGGTATCTACATCATCATGCGGAGAAAGTTTATTGACCGCGTTGGACTTTGTCCTCGTAAATCTCAGATACAAGCTTATCTACATTCAGGGATCGTTCCCGAACACACTGAACGCCCTGATTCTACGGAAACAGACCCTGCGGCCAAAGTTCCCTCGAACTATTACGATTCAGCGATTTAATGATTCACCACGGAAAGACATCAACCATTTCAACAACCCGACAGAGGCATGGAGAAGCTAACAGGTGAATAGTCTACCGGGTATGGCATTATAACCGCGTTGCTTGCGGCGATACTGCGGGAGTCTGGCAGCACCAGGGTTGCAGATCGGGGTTCGATCCTGGCAACAGTTGCTGCCTATGCCGAGTTTGTGCGTTCTCCCCGTAACTGCGCGGGGTTTCTCCGGGTGCTTCTGTTTCCTCCCACAAGGCGTGCAGGTTTGTAGGTCAATTGATTTGGTATACATGTAAAAAAAAAACATATCCGTCGTGCAGGATAACATTCTTCTTCTTCTTGCGTGCACAGCCCAAAGGTTGTGGGACAACTTATTCTTTTTTTTTTGTTAATATTTTTTATTAGAAGTAAATACATATTAAGACAAATTAAAATGTGAAAAGAAAACAAAAGAATATATTATTCATCACATACATTTTTAATATTTTTAAAGTTTACAATCATTCTTGTTTGTACTGTTTTTTTTAAATTATTTTTTAATACAGAAAGAAATTAATAGAAAGAAATAATAGAGAAAAATAAAATACGAGTAAAAATAGAAAATCAATAATGTGAGTGGAGTATTAAACAATCTCTACTTCATTGGAGATATATCAGTGGTCTATTGCGTACAGTTTTGGTCTCCAAATCTGAGGAAAGACATTCTTGCCATAGAGGGGGTACAGAGAAGATTCTCCAGACTGATTCCTGGGATGTCAGGACTTTCATATGAGGAAAGACTGGATAGACTCGGCTTGTACTCACTGGAATTTAGAAGATGGAGGGGGGATCTTATAGAAACTTACAAAATTCTTAAGGGGTTGGACAAGCTAGATGCTGGAAGATTGTTCCCGATGTTGGGGGAGTCCAGAACAAGGGGTCACAGTCTAAGGATATGGGAGAATTCCTTTAGGACCGAGATGAGGAAAACATTCTGTACACAGAGAGTGGTGAGTCTCTGGAATTCTCTGCCACAGAAGGTAGTTGAGGCCAGTTCATTGGCTACATTTAAGAGGGCGTTAGATGTGGCACTTGTGGCTAAAGGGATCAGGGGGTATGGAGAGAAGGCAGGTATGGGATACTGAGTTGGATGATCAGCCATGATCACATTGAATGGCGGTGCAGGCTCGAAGGGCCGAATCCTGCACCTATTTTTCTATGTTTCTATGTTTCTATTATAAATGATTCTTCATCCATTCCTTCGTTCAGGTTTCAGTCAAGCCCTCGAACCGAGCCAATTTGTCCCTTTAGATAATCAATAAATGGAGACCATGTTCCTCTAAACTGGTCTAGCCTGTCCGAAAGGACAAGTCTTAATCTTTCCAAATGAAGTGTCTCCGACATTTCTGTAATCCACATTTTGATAGTGGGGGAGGTAGGACCTTTCCAAAATCTTAATATTAATTTTTTACCAATTATTAAACTATAATCGATAAAAATCCGTTGTTTTATTGTTAGTGATTGATCAGTTTCTAATATACCTAATATGATTAATTTTGAGTTTGGAATCAAATTTGTATTAACTACCTTCGAAATTATCTTTAAAATTTCTGACCAAAAATTAGTAATTTTTATACATTTGGTAAATGAGTGCGTTAGGTTGGCTTCTAGGTGTTGACATTTGTCACATATAGCAGAAACATTTGAGAAAATTCTGTTTAATTTGGATTTTGAGAGATGTAATCTATGTAAAATTTTAAATTGAATCAGAGAGTGTCTGGCATTTAATGAACAGTAGTGTATATGTTGTAAACTTTCCTCCCATACTTCTAAACTGATTGTCCTAATTCGCTTTCCCATGCTTGCCTATATATTTCTGACGTTGGTGCATCATTTTCCAATAAAATATTATAAATATATGATATTAATTTTTCTGTGTTCGGGTGTTTATTTAAACATTCATCTAGAATTTCTGTCTTTCTATTTCTAAGTTCTTGTGTATTTGATTTAACATAATCTCTAATTTGTAAATATCTAAAATATTCTTTTGAGTGTAGTCCATACTTTTGTTGTAATTCTTGAAATGAAAGAAAAAGATTTTCCCTGTAGAGATCCCGTATCTTATTAACTCCATAATTTTTCCATTGTGAAAAACCTTTATCCTGTTGGACAACTTGTTCTATTTGATCTTATTTGATTGTGCACGCCGGGTTGATTGCATTCGTCGAAACAGGGCGGACCACGTGAAGGTCACAATCGCCCACCCGAGGACAGCGTTAATGTGCGGAGATTGCGGGACGGTGCGGATTCGGTTGGCCGAAATGTCTGAAAAAGGGTTTCGGCCCGAAACGTTGCCTATTTCCTTCGCTCCATAGATGTTGCCTCACCCGCTGAGTTTCTCCAGCATTTTTGTCCCCCTATAATTCTGCACCATCTAGCTAAACCAATTCGTCCTCATCTCCTTCCCAAAGGAACGTCCTTTTAGTCTGAGGCTGTGCCCTCTGATCCTAGATGCCCTCACTAGTGGAAACATCCTCTCCACATCCACTCTGTCCAGACTTTTCACCTTTCGATACATTTCAATGAGGTCCCCACTCTCATGCTTCTAAACTCCTGCACGTACCAGCCCAGTGTGGTCAAACGCTCATCATATATTACACCACTGCGGTACTGTGGGATGGCGGGACTGTCATATGCTGAGAGGATGGAGCAGCTGGGCTTGTACACTCTGGAGTTTAGAAGGATGAGAGGATATCTCATTGTTAAGGGGTTGGACGCGCTTGAGGCAGGAAACATGTTTCCGATGTTGGGGGAGTCCAGAACCAGGGGCCACGGTTTAAGAATACGGGGTAAGCCATTTAGAACGGAGACGAGGAAACACTTTTTCTCACAGAGAGCTGTGAGTCTGTGGAATTCTCTGCCACAGAGGGCGGTGAAGGCCGGTTCTCTGGATAGCTTTGAAGAGTGAGCTAGATAGGGCTCTTAAAGATAGCGGAGTCAGGGGATATGGGGAGAAGGCAGGGACGGGGTACTGATTGGGGATGATCAGCCATGATCACATTGAATGGAGGTGCTGGCTCGAAGAGCCGAATGGCCTACTCCTGCACCTATTGTCTATTGTCTATTGTCTAATGTCATGCTGCTTGCCCCGCTGACTTACCCCAACACTTTGTAGATATCCATGTTCTCCTGAGATGCTGCTTGACCCGCTGAGTCACTCCAGCACTTTGTAGATATCCATATTCTCCTGACATGCCGCTTCACCCACTGAACTGAAGGATAAAAGACAAAGGCCATTTATTGTCACATACACAAATTGGTGCAGTGAAATTTGAGTTGACATGCAGCACACAAATACGATCTTTCTCTTCTCCTTGCGTATGGCGTGAGCAGCCTAAAGTTGCAGGGCAACTTGTTCAGTCTGAAGAAGGGTTTCGGCCCGAAACGTTGCCTATTTCCTTCGCTCCATCGATGCTGCTGCACCCGCTGAGTTTCTCCAGCAGTTTTGTCGACCTTGTTCTATTTGCTCCTGTTTGAGTGTGCACGCCAGGTTGATTGCATTCGTCGAAACACGGCGGACCACGTGAAGGTTGCAATCTCCTAGCCCACATATAAGATAAAGACAACACTATAGAATTTACCATTAAGTAATTAATCCAGCATTTTGTGTTTACATTCGGATTTACACAGTTCCTTTCTGCACATAGAAACATAGAAAAATAGGTGCAGGAGTAGGCCATTCGGCCCTTCGAGCCTGCACTGCCATTCAATGTGATCATGGCTGATCATCCAACTCAGTATCCCGTACCTGCCTTCTCTCCATACCCCCTGATCCCTTTAGCCACAAGTGCCACATCTAACGCCCTCTTAAATATAGCCAATGAACTGGCCTCAACTACCTTCTGTGGCAGAGAGTTCCAGAGACTCACCACTCTCTGTGTAAAGAATGTTTTCCTCATCTCGGTCCTAAAGGAATTCCCCCTTATCCTTAGACTGTGACCCCTTGTTCTGGAATGAGATCAGTTTAATGTGGAATCATGTTTAATTGGATAGGTATATGGACGGGAAGGGAATGGAGGGGTATGGTCTGAGTGCAGGTAGATGGGACTAGGGGAAAATAAATGGTCGGCACGGACTGGAAGGGCCGAGAAGGCCTGTTTCCGTGCTGTAATTGTTATATGGTTATATGGTTATGTTCGGCACGTATGAATATATGAATCAGGATTTAAAGAATGTTGTTTTAAAATTCTCTACTTAATTTTCTCTCTCAACTGCAGAATCGGAAATGATGAATTTTCTGAGGCAGTTCAGCGATACAAATCTCCGCGAGAGATTGATAAATGCCATTGCCGATTATGTCGTTGCACTTGCCTGGGCCTTACGGCGCGAATGTTTAATAAGCATTCAAGAACATGAGGTATGTTACATCGTAGGAGTAGAAGTAGGCCATTCGGCCCACCGATTCTACTCCGTCATTATAAATGTAGGATTATTCAATGTCATAGATTCATAGAGTCACACAGTGTGGAAAAAGGCCCTTTGGCTCAACATCCACACGCCGGTCAACATGCCCCATCTACTTTAGCTCCACCTGCCTGCGTTGAGCCCATATCCCTCCAAACATGTCCTATCCATGTACCTGTCTCATTGCTT
>OY740824.1:1618943-1673573 GCA_963514005.1 Raja brachyura
AGTGGCGAAGCATGTCGACCAGGGAGAGTTAATGAACAGAGGGATGCAGGATTGCACGAACACAGTTCCCTGAAAGTGTGGTTACAGTCTGACCTGGTTGAATAACATCTCATCAACAGTTAAGAGCGCGCAGCAGCAGCGGTTGCACTTTCTGCGCCGGATGAGAAGAGCTCACCTCCCCCATCCCATCCTCACCACTTTCTACAGGGGCACCATAGAGAGTATTCTGACCAGCTGTTTCTCTGTCTGGTTTGGGGACTGTAGAGCCTCCGACTGGAAGTCCGTGCAGAGAGTGGTGAGGACAGCGGAAAAAATCATCGGGACCTCTCTCCCCTCAATCGGGGATATTGCGACCAAACGTTGCGTGTCTAAGGCCAGCAGTATTATAAAAGACCCCACACATCTCCATCACGGTCTGTTCACTCTGCTGCCCTCGGGAAAAAGATATCGCAGCATAAGGAGCAGAACATCAAGGTTCTGCAACAGCTTCTTCCCACGAGCCATCAGACTCCTGAATGCCATGTAATGGGCTGCCACCGTTGTCTAATTATCCTTTTATCCTTTTCATCCATGCCTATCCTTCTGTCAATTTATTGTGTTGCACAGGGAGCCAAATGCAACGTAATTTCGTTTGGAACTGCATATATCAATGCATTTCTAAATGACAATAAAGTATGTTTGACTTGTTTGACTTGACAGGTCGAGAAGGAGTGTTCTGGAGCAGAGGGATCTCGGAGTTGCAGGAACAGGTCACTGAATGTGGCATCATGGTTATGCAGGGAGTGTTGTAGAGCGGAGAGATCAGGCAGCGTAGGTACAGATTTCTTGAAAGTGGTGTCACAGGTAGATGGGAAGTGTTATGTAGCAAAGGAATCTAGGGCTGCGGGTGCCTAGCTCCGAGAAATCGGCGTGACTGGCAATCGGGGAATCTTGTAGAGCAGAGGGATTTAGTAGTGCAGGTACAAGGTCCCCTGGAAACAGGCTCACAAGTAGATACGGTGGTTAAACAATGCTATTGTTGCATTGACCTTCATCAGTCAGAGTACTGAATATGTGAGCTGTGAAGGGATGTAGGCTCAACATTCTGGAGTAACTCAGCGGGTGAGGCAGCATCACGGGAGAGAAGGAATGGGCGACGTTTCGGGACGAGATCCTTCTTCCGACTGTTAGCGGAGGTGTTCAGTGAAACGATCCCCGAGCCTGCGCTTGGTCTCGCCGATGTGGGCAAGTTGACACCTGGAACAGCGGATACAGTAGATGAGGTTGGAGGAGGTGCAAGTGAACATCTGCCTCACCTGGAACGACAGTGTGGGTTCTTGGATAGAGTCGAGGAGGTAAAGGGACAGGTGTTGCATTCCCGGCGGTCGCATGGGAAAGTGCCTGGGGAGGGGGTGGTTTGAGCGGGAAGGGACCAGTTGACCAGTTAGTTTCAGTGGGAAAGAAATGTTATAGAACAACAACATGTTGGTGAATCCACATTTGAAACACATCCAAATGGCAGATCATTACATTCATGACATTTCTTCTGCCGTTGTCTTTACGTTGTTGCTGCAGAGATGGGTGGAAAGACTGATGGGATGGGTGAAGACCTTCAAGGTGACATTGAGAGACGCCAAGATGGTGGGATGGAATCTACTGGTGATTTACAGCAACACGTTGAACGTGAGGAAGGGGGTGTGGGTGAAGGGGAGAGAAGTCCCGCCCAATCTGTGGTCAACGATGAGGATGGAAGTGTTGTCAGCTCCAACTCAGCGAGGAGTGAGAAAGAAATAGAAGAAGAGCTTTCAAACACATCAGGAGAAGGTGAGTGTGTGAGCGGTGAGTTTGTATCTTCACTGTAGTGAAATAACCTCCGATATGCCAATGAACCTGGGTTAACGTATGATGAGCGTGTGACGGCTCTGGGCCTGTCCTCGCTGTAGTTTAGTATAGAGAGGATTAAGACTTACAAGGATAGGTGTTGTCACAGGCAGACAGGGAGTTTCGCAGAGCAGATGGATCCCGGTGCGCAGGTACAGGCTTCCTTGAAAATGGCGTTAGAGGTAGACGGGGAGAGCTGTAGAGTAGTGGGATCTCGGAGGGCAGGTACATGTTTATGAAAGTAGATGGGGAGTGTTATGGAGCAGAGGGGTCTTGGAGTCCAAAAACATAGTTTCCTGAAATGTGCGTCAGATGAAGACAGGGAATGTTGTTGAGCAAAAGGATCTCGGAGTTCAGGTACATTGTTGGGAAACTAGTGCCACAGGTTGGCGGGGTGTGCTGTGGAGCAGACGGATCTAGGAGTGCAGGTACATCATTTAACAAAGTAGAGTCATAGGCAGATGGGGTGTCTTATGGAGCCGAGGAATCTAGATGCGCACGTGCACACTTCCCAGAACTTGGCTTCACTGTAGACAGGGATTGATATGTAACAGAGGGATCTAAAAGTGCAGGTACAAAGTTATTTGTCTATGTCGTCACATGTAGGCAGAGAGCTTGGTGGAGCAGAGGCATCTAGGAGCGCATGAACATAGTTCTCTTGAAAGTGGCGTCACAGGTATATTGGGGGCGTTGTCGAACAGAGGGATGTAAGTGTATAAGTGCATAGTTAACTGAAAGTGGCTTCGCTGGTAGAGAGGGAATTTTGTGTAGCAGGGGGATCTAGGTGGGCAGGTAGATCGATCTAGGTGTGCAGGTAGTGTTGTGGAGCAGAGGGATCTAAAAGTGCAGGTACAGTGTGCCAACTAAGTATCGTCGCATGTAGACAGGGAGCGTGGTAGACACGAAGCATGGTGGAGCAGTTGATCTAGGTGTGCAGGTATATCGATCTAGGTGTGCAGGTAGTGATGTGGTGCAGAGGGATCTAAAAGTGCAGGTACAGTGTTCCAAGTAAGTATCGCCGCATGTAGCCAGGGAGCGTGGTAAATCAGAGGGATCTTGGAGAGCACGTACATAGTTCACTGAAAGTGACGTCACAAGTAAAAATGAAAAGCTTTTGCTACATTGGCCTTCATCAGTCAGAGTAGTGAGTGCAGAAGATGCTGAACAAAATGTTGGTCAGGCTCCATTTGGAGTCGCTCCTCGGGCAGATCATTACTGTCACCCACCACCCTCTATGTGAAACAAACCTGACATTTCTTCTGCCGTTGTGTTTACGTTGTTGCTGCAGAGATGGGTGGAAAGACTAATGAGATGGGTGAAGAGCTTCAAGGTGACATTGAGAGACGCCAAGATGGTGGGATGGAATCTACTGGTGATTTACAGCAACACGTTGAACGGCAGGAACGGGATGTGGGCGAAGGAGAGGGAAGTCCCGCCCAAACCGTGGACAATGAAGAAAATGGATGTGTTATTAGCTCCAACTCAACGAGGAGTGAGGACGAAATAGAAGAAAAGCTTTCAGACACGTCAGGAGAAGGTAAGTGTGAGTGGTGAGTTTGTATGTTTTCTGCCGAGAAATAACCTTTGATATGCCAATGACACCAGGTTAACGTAGGATGAGCGCGTGACAGCTCTGGGCCCGTCCTCGCTTTAGTTTAGTACAGTGAAGATTAAGACTTAGAAGCATAATTGTTGTCACAGGTAGACAGGGAGTTTCGCAGCGCAGAGGGATCTCGGTGTGCAAGTAGAGAATTCCTTGAAAATGGTGTTAGAGGAAAACAGGGAATGTTGTAGATCTAAGGGTCCTCGGAGCGCAGGTACATTGTTAAGAAAGTAGTACCGCAGGTAGATAGGGAGAGTTGTAGAGCAGAGGGATCTAGGAGTGCAGGTACATATTTTATATCAGTTGTGCCACAGGTGGACTGGGCGTGTTGTGGAGCAGATGGATATTTGAGTGCAAATACATAGTTAGTGTCATAGGTAGAGGGGGAGTCTTCTGGAGCCGAGGAATCCAGGTGCGCAGCTACACAGTTCCCAGAATGTGGCTTCACTACAGACAAGGATTGATGTGGAGCAGAGGGATCTAAAATTGCAGGTACAAAGTTCCTTGTATGTATCGTCACATTTGGCTAGGGAGCGTCGTGGAGAAGAGGGATCTAGGAGCGCATTGGCATTGTTCTCTTGAAAGTGGCGTCACCGGTATATTGGGGCGTTATCGAACAGAAGGATGTACGTGTGTAAGTATATAGTTGTCTGAAAGTGGCGTCGCTGGTAGGCAGGAAGCATGGTGGAGCAGATTGATCTAGGTGTGCAGGTATATCGACCTAGGTGTGCAGGTAGTGTTGTGGAGCAGAGGGATCTAAAAGTGCAGGTACAGTGTTCCAACTAAGTATCGTCGCATGTAGCCAGGGAGCGTGGTGGACCAGAGGGATCTTGGAGAGCACGTACATAGTTCACTGAAAGTGGCGTCACAAGTAAAAATGAAAAGCTTTTGCTACATTGGCCTTCATCAGTCAGAGTAGTGAGTGCAGAAGATGCTGAACAAAATGTTGGTCAGGCCACATTTGGAGTCGCTCCTCTGGCAGATCATTACTTTCACCCACCACCGTCTGTGTGAAACGAACCTGACATTTCTTCTGCCGTTTGGTTTTGTTCTTGCTGCAGATTTGGGTGGAAAGACTAAGGAGATGGGTGAAGAGCTTCAAGGTGACATTGAGCAACACCAAGATGGTGGGATCGAGTCTACTGGTGATTTACAGCAACCTGTTGAACTGGAGGAAGAGGGTGTAGGTGAAGGGGAGGGAAGTCCCGCCCAACCTGTGGACAATGAAGAGGATGGAAGGGCTGTCAGCTCCGACTCAGCGAGGAGTGAGGAAGAAATAGAAGAAGAGCTTTCAGACACATCAGGAAAAATTGAGTGTGTGAGCGGTGAGTTTGTATGTTTTCTGCCGAGAAATTACCTCCGATATGCCAATGACCCTCAGTTAACGTATGATGAGCGCGTGACGGCTCTGGGCTTGTCCTCGCTGTAGATGAGTATAGTGATGATTAAGACTTAGAAGCATATATGTTTTCACAGGCAGACAGGGGGATTTGCAGCGCAGATGGATCTCGGTGTGCTGGTACATAATTACTTAAAAATGGTGGTAGAGGTAAATAGTGAATGTTGTAGATCTAAGGGTTCTTGGAGCGCAGGAACATTGTTAAGAAAGTAGTACCTCAGGTAGATAGGGAGATTTGTAGTGCAGAGGGATCTTGGAGTACAGGTACATAGTTTTTAAAAGTAGTGCCACATATAGACTGCGAATGTTGTGGGGCAGATGGATCTTTGAGAGCAAATACATAGTTAGTGTCATAGGTAGATGTGGACTCCTCTGGAGCAGAGAAATCTCGGTGCATAGGTACATAGTTCCCAGAACTTAGCTTCACTGCAGACAGGGATTGATGTGGAGCAGAGGGATCTAAAAGTGCAGTTACAAAGTTCGTTGTATGTGTCGTCACATTTGGCTACGGAGCGTGCTGGAGCAGAGGAATCTTGGAGCGCATTGACATCGTTCTCTTTAAATTGGCGTCACAGGTATATTGGGGGCGTTGTCGAACAGGGGGATGAAGTTGTCGCTGGTAGACAGGGAGTGGAAAATGGCGTCGCTGGTAGACTGGGAATGTTGTGGACCAGAGCGATCTAGGTGTGCAGGTAGATCGATCTAGATGTGCAGGTGGATCGATCTACGTAGGTGTGCATGTATATCGATTTTGGTATGCAGGTAGTGATGTGGAGCAGAGGGATCTAAAAGTGCAGGTACAGTGTTCCAAGTAAGTATCGTCGCATGCAGCCAGGGAGCGTGGTGGACCAGAGGGATCTTGGAGAGCACGTACATAGTTCACTGAAAGTGATGTCACAAGTAAAAATAAAATATTTTGGTAAATTGGCCTTCATCAGTCAGAGCAGTGAGTGTAGAAGATGCTGAACTAAATGTTGGTCAGGCCGCATTTGGAGTCGCTCCTCTGGCAGATCATTACTTTCACCCACCACCCTCTGTGTGAAACAAACCTGACATTTCTTCTGCCGTTGTGTTTACGCCGTTGCTGCAGATTTGGGTGGAAAGACTGATGAGATGGGCGAAGAGCTTCAACGTGACATTGAGAGGCATGAAGATGGTGGGATGGAATCTGCTCGTGATTTACAGCAACATGTTGAACTGGAGGAAGAGGGTGTAGGTGAAGGGGAGGGAAGTCCCGCCCAACCTGTGGACAACGATGAGGATGGAAGGGCTGTCAGCTCCGACTCAGCGAGCAGTGAGGAAGAAATAGAAGAAGAGATTTCAGACACATCAGGAAAAATTGAGTGTGTGAGCGGTGAGTTTGTATGTTTTCTGCCGATAAATTACCTCCGATATGCCAATGACCCTCGGTTAACGTATGATGAGCGCCTGACGGCTCTGGGCCTGTCCTCGCTGTAGATGAGTATAGTGATGATGAAGACTTAGAAGCACATGTGTTGTCACAGGCAGACAGGGGGATTCGCAGCGCAGAGGGATCTCGGTGTGCAGGTACATAATTACTTAAAAATGGTGGTGGAGGTAAATAGGGAATGTTGTAGATCTAAGGGTTCTTGGAGCGCAGGAACATTGTTAAGAAAGTAGTACCACAGGTAGATAGGGAGAGTTGTAGAGCAGAGGGATCTAGGAGTGCAGGTACATATTTTATATCAGTTGTGCCACAGGTGGACTGGGCGTGTTGTGGAGCAGATGGATATTTGAGTGCAAATACATAGTTAGTGTCATAGGTAGAGGGGGAGTCTTCTGGAGCCGAGGAATCCAGGTGCGCAGCTACACAGTTCCCAGAATGTGTCTTCACTACAGACAAGGATTGATGTGGAGCAGAGGGATCTAAAATTGCAGGTACAAAGTTCCTTGTATGTATCGTCACATTTGGCTAGGGAACCTCGTGGAGAAGAGGGATCTAGGAGCGCATTGGCATAGTTCTCTTGAAAGTGGCATCACCGGTATATTGGGGCGTTATCGAACAGAGGGATGTAGGAGTGCAAGTATATATTTGTCTGAAAGGGGCGTCGGTGGTAGACAGGAAGCATGGTGGAGCAGATTGATCTAGGTGTGCAGGTATATCGATCTAGGTGTGCAGGTAGTGTTGTGGAGCAGAGGGATCTAAAAGTGCCGGTACAGTGTTCCAAGTAGGTATCGTCGCATGTAGCCAGGGAGCGTGGTAGACCAGAGGGATCTTGGAGAGCACGTACATAGTTCACTGAAAGTGACGTTACAAGTAAAAATGAAAAGCTTTTGCTACATTGGCCTTCATCAGTCAGAGTAGTGAGTGTAGAAGATGCTGAACAAAATGTTGGTCAGGCCGCATTTGGAGTCGCTCCTCTGGCAGATCATTACTTTCACCCACCACCGTCTGTGTGAAACGAACCTGACATTTCTTCTGCCGTTTGGTTTTGTTCTTGCTGCAGATTTGGGTGGAAAGACTAAGGAGATGGGTGAAGAACTTCAAGGTGACATTGAGCAACACCAAGATGGTGGGATCGAGTCTACTGGTGATTTACAGCAACCTGTTGAACTGGAGGAAGAGGATGTAGGTGAAGGAGAGGGAAGTCCCGCCCAACCTGTGGACAATGAAGAGGATGAAATGGTTGTCCGCTCCAACTCAGCGAGCAGTGAGGAAGAAATAGAAGAAGAGCTTTCAGACACATCAGGAAAAATTGAGTGTGTGAGCGGTGAGTTTGTATGTTTTCTGCCGAGAAATTACCTCCGATATGCCAATGACCCTCAGTTAACGTATGATGAGCGCGTGACGGCTCTGGGCTTGTCCTCGCTGTAGATGAGTATAGTGATGATTAAGACTTAGAAGCATATATGTTTTCACAGGCAGACAGGGGGTTTCGCAGCGCAGAGGGATCTCGGTGTGCTGGTACATAATTACTTAAAAATGGTGGTAGAGGTAAATAGGGAATGTTGTAGATCTAAGGGTTCTTGGAGCGCAGGAACATTGTGAAGAAAGTAGTACCTCAGGTAGATAGGGAGATTTGTAGTGCAGAGGGATCTTGGAGTACAGGTACATAGTTTTTAAAAGTAGTGCCACATATAGACTGCGAATGTTGTGGGGCAGATGGATCTTTGAGAGCAAATACATAGTTAGTGTCATAGGTAGATGTGGACTCCTCTGGAGCAGAGAAATCTCGGTGCATAGGTACATAGTTCCCAGAACTTAGCTTCACTGCAGACAGGGATTGATGTGGAGCAGAGGGATCTAAAAGTGCAGTTACAAAGTTCGTTGTATGTGTCGTCACATTTGGCTACGGAGCGTGGTGAAGCAGAGGGATCTAGGAGCGCATTGACATCGTTCTCTTTAAATTGGCGTCACAGGTATATTGGGGGCGTTGTCGAACAGGGGGATTAAGTTGTCGCTGGTAGACAGGGAGTGGAAAATGGCGTCGCTGGTAGACTGGGAATGTTGTGGACCAGAGCGATCTAGGTGTGCAGGTAGATCGATCTAAATGTGCAGGTGGATCGATCTACGTAGGTGTGCATGTATATCGATTTTAGTATGCAGGTAGTGATGTGGAGCAGAGGGATCTAAAAGTGCAGGTGCAGTGTTCCAACTAAGTATCGTCGCATGTAGCCAGGGAGCGTGGTAGACCAGAGGGATCTTGGAGAGCACGTACATAGTTCACTGAAAGTGACGTCACAAGTAAAAATAAAATATTTTGGTAAATTGGCCTTCATCAGTCAGAGTAGTGAGTGTAGAAGATGCTGAACAAAATGTTGGTCAGGCCGCATTTGGAGTCGCTCCTCTGGCAGATCATTACTGTCACCCACCACCCTCTGTGTGAAACAAACCTGACATTTCTTCTGCCGTTGTGTTTTGTTGTTGCTGCAGATTTGGGTGGAAAGACTGATGAGATGGGCGAAGAGCTTCAAGGTGACATTGAGAGACGCCAAGATGGTGGGATGGAATCTACTGGTGATTTACAGCAACACGTTGAACGGCAGGAAGGGGATGTGGGTGAAGGAGAGGGAAGTCCCGCCCAAACCGTGGACAATGAAGAAAATGGATGTGTTATTAGCTCCAACTCGACGAGGAGTGAGGACGAAATAGAAGAAGAGCTTTCAGACACATCAGGAGAAGGTGAGTGTGTGAGTGGTGAGTTTGTATGTTTTCTGCCGAGAAATAACCTCTGATATGCCAATGACACCAGGTTAACGTAGGATGAGCGTGTGACAGCTCTGGGCCCGTCCTCGCTTTAGTTTAGTACGGTGATGATTAAGACTTAGAAGCATAATTGTTGTCACAGGTAGACAGGGAGTTTTGCAGCGCAGAGGGATATCGGTGTGCAGGTAGAGAATTCCTTGAAAATGGTGTTAGAGGAAAACAGGGAATGTTGTAGAGCTAAGGGTTCTTGGAGCGCAGGTACATTGTTAAGAAGGTAGTGCCACAGGTAGATAGGGAGAGTTGTAGAGGAGAGGGGTCTAGGAGTGCAGGTACATAGCTTATAACAGTTGTGCCACAGGTAGACTGGGAGTGTTGTGGAGCAGATCGATCTTTGAGTGCAAATACATAGTTAGTGTCACAGGTGGAGGGGGCGTCTACTGGAGCCGAGGAATCCAGGTGCACAGTTACACCATTCCCAGAATGTGGCGTCAGTATAGACAAGGATTGATGTGGAGCAGAGGGATCTAAAATTGCAGGTACAAAGTTCCTTGTATGCATCGTCACATTTGGCTAGGGAGTGTCGTGGAGAAGAGGGATCTCGGAGCGCATTGGCATAGTTCTCTTGAAAGTGGCATCACCGGTATATTGGGGCGTTATCGAACAGAGGGATGTAGGTGTGTAAGTATATAGTTGTCTGAAAGTGGCGTCGCCGGTAGACAGGAAGCATGATGGAGCAGATTGATCTAGGTGTGCAGGTATATCGATCTAGGTGTGCAGGTAGTGATGTGGTGCAGAGGGATCTAAAAGTGCAGGTACAGTGTTCCAAGTAAGTATCGTCGCATGTAGCCAGGGAGCGTGGTAAACCAGAGGGATCTTGGAGAGCACGTACATAGTTCACTGAAAGTGACGTCACAAGTAAAAATGAAAAGCTTTTGCTACATTGGCCTTCATCAGTCAGAGCAATGAGTGCAGAAGATGCTGAACAAAATGTTGGTCAGGCCACATTTGGAGTCGCTCCTCTGGCAGATCATTACTTTCACCCACCACCGTCTGTGTGAAACGAACCTGACATTTCTTCTGCCGTTTTGTTTTGTTCTTGCTGCAGATTTGGGTGGAAAGACTAAGGAGATGGGTGAAGAGCTTCAAGGTGACATTGAGCAACACCAAGATGGTGGGATCGAGTCTACTGGTGATTTACAGCAACCTGTTGAACTGGAGGAAGAGGATGTAGGTGAAGGGGAGGGAAGTCCCGCCCAACCTGTGGACAATGAAGAGGATGAAATGGTTGTCCGCTCCAACTCAGCGAGCAGTGAGGAAGAAATAGAAGAAGAGATTTCAGACACATCAGGAAAAATTGAGTGTGTGAGCGGTGAGTTTGTATGTTTTCTGCCGATAAATTACCTCCGATATGCCATGACCCTCGGTTAACGTATGATGAGCGCCTGACGGCTCTGGGGCTGTCCTCGCTGTAGATGAGTATAGTGATGATGAAGACTTAGAAGCATATGTGTTGTCACAGGCAGACAGGGGGATTCGCAGCGCAGAGGGATCTCGGTGTGCTGGTACATAATTACTTAAAAATGGTGGTAGAGGTAAATAGGGAATGTTGTAGATCTAAGGGTTCTTGGAGCGCAGGAACATTGTTAAGAAAGTAGTACCTCAGGTAGATAGGGAGAGTTGTAGAGCAGAGGGATCTTGGAGTACAGGTACATAGTTTTTAAAAGTAGTGCCACATATAGACTGCGAATGTTGTGGGGCAGATGGATCTTTGAGAGCAAATACATAGTTAGTGTCATAGGTAGATGTGGACTCCTCTGGAGCAGAGAAATCTCGGTGCATAGGTACATAGTTCCCAGAACGTAGCTTCACTGCAGACAGGGATTGATGTGGAGCAGAGGGATCTAAAAGTGCAGTTACAAAGTTCGTTGTATGTGTCGTCACATTTGGCTACGGAGCGTGGTGGAGCAGAGGAATCTTGGAGCGCATTGACATCGTTCTCTTTAAATTGGCGTCACAGGTATATTGGGGGCGTTGTCGAACAGGGGGATGAAGTTGTCGCTGGTAGACAGGGAGTGGAAAATGGCGTCGCTGGTAGACTGGGAATGTTGTGGACCAGAGCGATCTAGGTGTGCAAGTAGATCGATCTAGATGTGCAGGTGGATCGATCTACGTAGGTGTGCATGTATATCGATTTTGGTATGCAGGTAGTGATGTGGAGCAGAGGGATCTAAAAGTGCAGGTACAGTGTTCCAAGTAAGTATCGTCGCATGCAGCCAGGGAGCGTGGTGGACCAGAGGGATCTTGGAGAGCACGTACATAGTTCACTGAAAGTGACGTCACAAGTAAAAATAAAATATTTTGGTAAATTGGCCTTCATCAGTCAGAGCAGTGAGTGTAGAAGATGCTGAACTAAATGTTGGTCAGGCCGCATTTGGAGTCGCTCCTCTGGCAGATCATTACTTTCACCCACCACCCTCTGTGTGAAACAAACCTGACATTTCTTCTGCCGTTGTGTTTACGCCGTTGCTGCAGATTTGGGTGGAAAGACTGATGAGATGGGCGAAGAGCTTCAACGTGACATTGAGAGGCATGAAGATGGTGGGATGGAATCTGCTCGTGATTTACAGCAACATGTTGAACTGGAGGAAGAGGGTGTAGGTGAAGGGGAGGGAAGTCCCGCCCAACCTGTGGACAACGATGAGGATGGAAGGGCTGTCAGCTCCGACTCAGCGAGCAGTGAGGAAGAAATAGAAGAAGAGATTTCAGACACATCAGGAAAAATTGAGTGTGTGAGCGGTGAGTTTGTATGTTTTCTGCCGATAAATTACCTCCGATATGCCAATGACCCTCGGTTAACGTATGATGAGCGCCTGACGGCTCTGGGCCTGTCCTCGCTGTAGATGAGTATAGTGATGATGAAGACTTAGAAGCACATGTGTTGTCACAGGCAGACAGGGGGATTCGCAGCGCAGAGGGATCTCGGTGTGCAGGTACATAATTACTTAAAAATGGTGGTGGAGGTAAATAGGGAATGTTGTAGATCTAAGGGTTCTTGGAGCGCAGGAACATTGTTAAGAAAGTAGTACCACAGGTAGATAGGGAGAGTTGTAGAGCAGAGGGATCTAGGAGTGCAGGTACATATTTTATATCAGTTGTGCCACAGGTGGACTGGGCGTGTTGTGGAGCAGATGGATATTTGAGTGCAAATACATAGTTAGTGTCATAGGTAGAGGGGGAGTCTTCTGGAGCCGAGGAATCCAGGTGCGCAGCTACACAGTTCCCAGAATGTGTCTTCACTACAGACAAGGATTGATGTGGAGCAGAGGGATCTAAAATTGCAGGTACAAAGTTCCTTGTATGTATCGTCACATTTGGCTAGGGAACCTCGTGGAGAAGAGGGATCTAGGAGCGCATTGGCATAGTTCTCTTGAAAGTGGCATCACCGGTATATTGGGGCGTTATCGAACAGAGGGATGTAGGAGTGCAAGTATATATTTGTCTGAAAGGGGCGTCGGTGGTAGACAGGAAGCATGGTGGAGCAGATTGATCTAGGTGTGCAGGTATATCGATCTAGGTGTGCAGGTAGTGTTGTGGAGCAGAGGGATCTAAAAGTGCAGGTACAGTGTTCCAAGTAGGTATCGTCGCATGTAGCCAGGGAGCGTGGTAGACCAGAGGGATCTTGGAGAGCACGTACATAGTTCACTGAAAGTGACGTTACAAGTAAAAATGAAAAGCTTTTGCTACATTGGCCTTCATCAGTCAGAGTAGTGAGTGTAGAAGATGCTGAACAAAATGTTGGTCAGGCCGCATTTGGAGTCGCTCCTCTGGCAGATCATTACTTTCACCCACCACCGTCTGTGTGAAACGAACCTGACATTTCTTCTGCCGTTTTGTTTTGTTCTTGCTGCAGATTTGGGTGGAAAGACTAAGGAGATGGGTGAAGAACTTCAAGGTGACATTGAGCAACACCAAGATGGTGGGATCGAGTCTACTGGTGATTTACAGCAACCTGTTGAACTGGAGGAAGAGGATGTAGGTGAAGGAGAGGGAAGTCCCGCCCAACCTGTGGACAATGAAGAGGATGAAATGGTTGTCCGCTCCAACTCAGCGAGCAGTGAGGAAGAAATAGAAGAAGAGATTTCAGACACATCAGGAAAAATTGAGTGTGTGAGCGGTGAGTTTGTATGTTTTCTGCCGATAAATTACCTCCGATATGCCAATGACCCTCGGTTAACGTATGATGAGCGCCTGACGGCTCTGGGCCTGTCCTCGCTGTAGATGAGTATAGTGATGATGAAGACTTAGAAGCACATGTGTTGTCACAGGCAGACAGGGGGTTTCGCAGCGCAGAGGGATCTCGGTGTGCTGGTACATAATTACTTAAAAATGGTGGTGGAGGTAAATAGGGAATGTTGTAGATCTAAGGGTTCTTGGAGCGCAGGAACATTATTAAGAAAGTAGTACCACAGGTAGATAGGGAGAGTTGTAGAGCAGAGGGATCTAGGAGTGCAGGTACATATTTTATATCAGTTGTGCCACAGGTGGACTGGGCGTGTTGTGGAGCAGATGGATATTTGAGTGCAAATACATAGTTAGTGTCATAGATAGAGGGGGAGTCTTCTGGAGCCGAGGATCCAGGTGCGCAGTTACACAGTTCCCAGAATGTGGCTTCAGTATAGACAAGGATTGATGTGGAGCAGAGCGATCTAAAATTGCAGGTAGAAAGTTCCTTGTATGTATCGTCACATTTGTCCAGGGAGCGTCGTGGAGAAGAGGGATCTAGGAGCGCATTGGCATAGTTCTCTTGAAAGTGGCGTCACCGGTATATTGGGGCGTTATCGAACAGAGGGATGTAGGTGTGTAAGTATATAGTTGTCTGAAAGGAGCGTCGCTGGTAGACAGGAAGCATGGTGGAGCAGATTGATCTAGGTGTGCAGGTATATCGACCTAGGTGTGCAGGTAGTGATCCGGAGCAGAGGGATCTAAAAGTGCAGGTACAGTGTTCCAAGTAGGTATCGTCGCATGTAGCCAGGGAGCGTGGTAGACCAGAGGGATCTTTGAGTGCACGTACATTGTTCATTGAAAGCGATGTCTCAAGTTAAAATAAAATATTTTGCTACATTGGCCTTCATCAGTCAGAGCAGTGAGTGTAGAAGATGCTGAACTAAATGTTGGTCAGGCCGCATTTGGAGTCGCTCCTCTGGCAGATCATTACTTTCACCCACCACCCTCTGTGTGAAACAAACCTGACATTTCTTCTGCTGTTGTGTTTTGTTGTTGCTGCAGATTTGGTTGGAAAGGCTGACGAAATGGGTGAAGAGCTTCAAGGTGACATTGAGAGACGCCAAGATGGTGGGATGGAATCCACTAGTGATTTACAGCAACACGTTGAACTGGAGGAAGAGGGGGTACGTGAAGGGGAGAGAAGTCCCGCCCAACCTGTGGACAATGAAGAGGATGGAATGGTTGTCAGCTCCGACAAAACGAGGAGTGAGGAAGAAATAGAAGAAGAGATTTCAGATACATCAGGAAAAACTGAGTGTGTGAGCGGTGAGTTTGTATGTTTTCTGCCGAGACATTACCTCCGATATGCCAATGACCCTCGGTTAACGTATGATGAGCGCCTGACGGCTCTGGGCCTGTCCTCGCTGTAGATGAGTATAGTGATGATGAAGACTTAGAAGCACATGTGTTGTCACAGGCAGACAGGGGGTTTCGCAGCGCAGAGGGATCTCGGTGTGCTGGTACATAATTACTTAAAAATGGTGGTAGAGGTAAATAGGGAATGTTGTAGATCTAAGGGTTCTTGGAGCGCAGGAACATTGTTAAGAAAGTAGTACAACAGGTAGATAGGGAGAGTTGTGGAGCAGAGGGATCTAGGAGTTCAGGTACATAGTTTCTAAAAGTAGTGCCACATATAGACTGCGAATGTTGTGAAGCTGATGGACGTTCGAGAGAAAATACATAGTTAGTGTCGTAGATAGATTTGGACTCTTCTGGAGCAGAGAAATCTAGGTGCATAGGTACATAGTTCCCAGAACTTAGCTTCACTGCGGACAGGGATTGATGTGGCGCAGAGGGATCTAAAAGTGCAGGTTAAACGTTCGTTGTATGTGTCATCACATTTGGCTAGGGAGCGTGGTGAAGCAGAGGGATCTAGGAGCGCATTGACATTGTTCTCTTGAAATTGGCATCACATGTATATTGGGGGCGTTGTCGAACAGAGGGATGAAGTTGTCTAAGTATATAGTTAGCTGAAAATGGCGCCGCTGGTAGACAGGGAGTGTTGTAGAGCAGAGCGATCTAGGTGCGCAGGTAGATCGATCTACGGAGGTGTGCAGGTCTATCGATCTTGGTGTGCAGGTATTGTTGTGGAGCAGAGGGATCTAAAAATGCATGTACAGAGTTCCAACTAAGTATCGTCGCATGTAGGCAGGAGGCGTGGTAGACAGGAAGCATGGTGGAGCAGTTTGATCTAGGTGTGCAGGTAGTGATGTGGAGCAGATGGATCTAAAAGTGCAGGTACAGTGTTCCAAGTAAGCATCGTCGCCTGTAGCCAGGGAGCGTGGTCGACCAGAGGGATCTTGGAGAGCACGTACATAGTTCACTGAAAGTGATGTCACAAGTAAAAATAAAATATTTTGGTAAATTGGCCTTCATCAGTCAGAGCAGTGAGTGTAGAAGATGCTGAACTAAATGTTGGTCAGGCCGCATTTGGAGTCGCTCCTCTGGCAGATCATTACTTTCAACCACCACCCTCTGTGTGAAACAAACCTGACATTTCTTCTGCCGTTGTGTTTACGCCGTTGCTGCAGATTTGGGTGGAAAGACTGATGAGATGGGCGAAGAGCTTCAACGTGACATTGAGAGGCATGAAGATGGTGGGATGGAATCTGCTCGTGATTTACAGCAACATGTTGAACTGGAGGAAGAGGGTGTAGGTGAAGGGGAGGGAAGTCCCGCCCAACCTGTGGACAACGATGAGGATGGAAGGGCTGTCAGCTCCGACTCAGCGAGCAGTGAGGAAGAAATAGAAGAAGAGATTTCAGACACATCAGGAAAAATTGAGTGTGTGAGCGGTGAGTTTGTATGTTTTCTGCCGATAAATTACCTCCGATATGCCAATGACCCTCGGTTAACGTATGATGAGCGCCTGACGGCTCTGGGCCTGTCCTCGCTGTAGATGAGTATAGTGATGATGAAGACTTAGAAGCACATGTGTTGTCACAGGCAGACAGGGGGATTCGCAGCGCAGAGGGATCTCGGTGTGCTGGTACATAATTACTTAAAAATGGTGGTGGAGGTAAATAGGGAATGTTGTAGATCTAAGGGTTCTTGGAGCGCAGGAACATTGTTAAGAAAGTAGTACCACAGGTAGATAGGGAGAGTTGTAGAGCAGAGGGATCTAGGAGTGCAGGTACATATTTTATATCAGTTGTGCCACAGGTGGACTGGGCGTGTTGTGGAGCAGATGGATATTTGAGTGCAAATACATAGTTAGTGTCATAGGTAGAGGGGGAGTCTTCTGGAGCCGAGGATCCAGGTGCGCAGTTACACAGTTCCCAGAATGTGGCTTCAGTATAGACAAGGATTGATGTGGAGCAGAGCGATCTAAAATTGCAGGTAGAAAGTTCCTTGTATGTATCGTCACATTTGTCCAGGGAGCGTCGTGGAGAAGAGGGATCTAGGAGCGCATTGGCATAGTTCTCTTGAAAGTGGCGTCACCGGTATATTGGGGCGTTATCGAACAGAGGGATGTAGGTGTGTAAGTATATAGTTGTCTGAAAGGAGCGTCGCTGGTAGACAGGAAGCATGGTGGAGCAGATTGATCTAGGTGTGCAGGTATATCGACCTAGGTGTGCAGGTAGTGATCTGGAGCAGAGGGATCTAAAAGTACAGGTACAGTGTTCCAAGTAAGTATCGTCGCATGTAGCCAGGGAGCGTGGTAGACCAGAGGGATCTTTGAGTGCACGTACATTGTTCATTGAAAGCGATGTATCAAGTTAAAATAAAATATTTTGCTACATTGGCCTTCATCAGTCAGAGTAGTGAGTGTAGAAGATGCTGAACAAAATGTTGTTAGAAACATAGAAACATAGAAAATAGGTGCAGGAGTAGGCCATTCGGCCCTTCGAGCCTGCAACGCCATTCAATGTGATCATGGCTGATCATCCAACTCAGTATCCCGTACCTGCCTTCTCTCCATACCCCCTGATCCCTTTAGCCACAAGTGCCACATCTAACGCCCTCTTAAATATAGCCAATGAACTGGCCTCAACTACCTTCTGTGGCAGAGAATTCCAGAGACTCACCACTCTCTGTGTAAAGAATGTTTTCCTCATTTCGGTCCTAAAGGAATTCCCCCTTATCCTTAGACTGTGACCCCTTGTTCTGGACTCCCCCAACATCGGGAACAATCTTCCAGCATCTAGCTTGTCCAAACCCTTAAGAATTTTGTAGGTTTCTATAAGATCCCCCCTCAATCTTCTAAATTCCATCGAGTACAAACCGAGTCTATCCAATCTTTCCTCATATGAAAGTCCTGACATCCCAGGAAGAGGCCGTTGAGGCCGCATTTGGAGTCGCTCCTCTGGCAGATCATTGCTTTCACCCACCACCCTCTGTGTGAAACAAACCTGACATTTCTTCTGCCGTTGTGTTTACGTTGTTGCTGCAGATTTGGGTGGAAAGGCTGATGAGATGGGCGAAGAGCTTCAAGGTGACATTGAGAGACGCCAAGATGGTGGGATGGAATCCACTGGTGATTTACTGCAACACGTTGAACGGGAGGAAGGGGATGTGAGTGAAGGAGAGGGAAGTCCCGCCCAACCTGTGGACAATGAAGAGGATGAAATGGTTGTCCGCTCCAACTCAGCGAGCAGTGAGGAAGAAATAGAAAAAGAGATTTCAGACACATCAGGAAAAATTGAGTGTGTGAGCGGTGAGTTTGTATGTTTTCTGCCGATAAATTACCTCCGATATGCCAATGACCCTCGGTTAACGTATGATGAGCGCCTGACGGCTCTGGGCCTGTCCTCGCTGTAGATGAGTATAGTGATGATGAAGACTTAGAAGCACATGTGTTGTCACAGGCAGACAGGGGGTTTCGCAGCGCAGAGGGATCTCGGTGTGCTGGTACATAATTACTTAAAAATGGTGGTAGAGGTAAATAGGGAATGTTGTAGATCTAAGGGTTCTTGGAGCGCAGGAACATTGTGAAGAAAGTAGTACCTCAGCTAGATAGGGAGATTTGTAGTGCAGAGGGATCTTGGAGTACAGGTACATAGTTTTTAAAAGTAGTGCCACATATAGACTGCGAATGTTGTGGGGCAGATGGATCTTTGAGAGCAAATACATAGTTAGTGTCATAGGTAGATGTGGACTCTTCTGGAGCAGAGAAATCTCGGTGCATAGGTACATAGTTCCCAGAA
This sequence comes from Raja brachyura, assembly GCA_963514005.1. Next base: position 1,637,405 of record OY740824.1, read on the forward strand.
CTTAGCTTCACTGCAGACAGGGATTGATGTGGAGCAGAGGGATCTAAAAGTGCAGTTACAAAGTTCGTTGTATGTGTCGTCACATTTGGCAACGGAGCGTGGTGGAGCAGAGGAATCTTGGAGCGCATTGACATCGTTCTCTTTAAATTGGCGTCACAGGTATATTGGGGGCGTTGTCGAACAGGGGGATGAAGTTGTCGCTGGTAGACAGGGAGTGGAAAATGGCGTCGCTGGTAGACTGGGAATGTTGTGGACCAGAGCGATCTAGGTGTGCAGGTAGATCGATCTAGATGTGCAGGTGGATCGATCTACGTAGGTGTGCATGTATATCGATTTTGGTATGCAGGTAGTGATGTGGAGCAGAGGGATCTAAAAGTGCAGGTACAGTGTTCCAAGTAAGTATCGTCGCATGCAGCCAGGGAGCGTGGTGGACCAGAGGGATCTTGGAGTGCACGTACATAGTTCACTGAAAGTGATGTCACAAGTAAAAATAAAATATTTTGGTAAATTGGCCTTCATCAGTCAGAGTAGTGAGTGCAGAAGATGCTGAATTAAATGTTGTTGAGGCCGCATTTGGAGTCGCTCCTCTGGCAGATCATTACTTTCACCCACCACCCTCTGTGTGAAACAAACCTGACATTTCTTCTGCCGTTGTGTTTACGCCGTTGCTGCAGATTTGGGTGGAAAGACTGATGAGATGGGCGAAGAGCTTCAACGTGACATTGAGAGGCATGAAGATGGTGGGATGGAATCTGCTCGTGATTTACAGCAACATGTTGAACTGGAGGAAGAGGGTGTAGGTGAAGGGGAGGGAAGTCCCGCCCAACCTGCGGACAATGAAGAGGATGGAAGGGCTGTCAGCTCCGACTCAGCGAGCAGTGAGGAAGAAATAGAAGAAGAGATTTCAGACACATCAGGAAAAATTGAGTGTGTGAGCGGTGAGTTTGTATGTTTTCTGCCGATAAATTACCTCCGATATGCCAATGACCCTCGGTTAACGTATGATGAGCGCCTGACGGCTCTGGGCCTGTCCTCGCTGTAGATGAGTATAGTGATGATGAAGACTTAGAAGCACATGTGTTGTCACAGGCAGACAGGGGGATTCGCAGCGCAGAGGGATCTCGGTGTGCAGGTACATAATTACTTAAAAATGGTGGTGGAGGTAAATAGGGAATGTTGTAGATCTAAGGGTTCTTGGAGCACAGGAACATTGTTAAGAAAGTAGTACCACAGGTAGATAGGGAGAGTTGTAGAGCAGAGGGATCTAGGAGTGCAGGTACATATTTTATATCAGTTGTGCCACAGGTGGACTGGGCTTGTTGTGGAGCAGATGGATATTTGAGTGCAAATACATAGTTAGTGTCATAGGTAGAGGGGGAGTCTTCTGGAGCCGAGGAATCCAGGTGCGCAGCTACACAGTTCCCAGAATGTGTCTTCACTACAGACAAGGATTGATGTGGAGCAGAGGGATCTAAAATTGCAGGTACAAAGTTCCTTGTATGTATCGTCACATTTGGCTAGGGAACCTCGTGGAGAAGAGGGATCTAGGAGCGCATTGGCATAGTTCTCTTGAAAGTGGCATCACCGGTATATTGGGGCGTTATCGAACAGAAGGATGTACGTGTGTAAGTATATAGTTGTCTGAAAGTGGCGTCGCTGGTAGGCAGGAAGCATGGTGGAGCAGATTGATCTAGGTGTGCAGGTATATCGACCTAGGTGTGCAGGTAGTGATGTGGTGCAGAGGGATCTAAAAGTGCAGGTACAGTGTTCCAAGTAAGTATCGCCGCATGTAGCCAGGGAGCGTGGTAGACCAGAGGGATCTTGGAGAGCACGTACACAGTTCACTGAAAGTGACGTCACAAGTAAAAATGAAAAGCTTTTGCTACATTGGCCTTCATCAGTCAGAGTAGTGAGTGCAGAAGATGCTGAACAAAATGTTGTTGAGGCCGCATTTGGAGTCGCTCCTCTGGCAGATCATTGCTTTCACCCACCATCCTCTATGTGAAACAAACCTGACATTTCTTCTGCTGTTGTGCTTTGTTGTTGCTGCAGATTTGGTTGGAAAGGCTGACGAGATGGGTGAAGAGCTTCAAGGTGACATTGAGAGACGCCAAGATGGTGGGATGGAATCCACTGGTGATTTACAGCAACACGTTGAACTGGAGGAAGAGGGGGTACGTGAAGGGGAGAGAAGTCCCGCCCAACCTGCGGACAATGAAGAGGATGGAATGGTTGTCAGCTCCGACCAAACGAGGAGTGAGGAAGAAATCGAAGAAGAGATTTCAGACACATCAGGAAAAATTGAGTGTGTGAGCGGTGAGTTTGTATGTTTTCTGCCGATAAATTACCTCCGATATGCCAATGACCCTCGGTGAACGTATGATGAGCGCCTGACGGCTCTGGGCCTGTCCTCGCTGTAGATGAGTATAGTGATGAGGAAGACTTAGAAGCATATGTGTTGTCACAGGCAGACAGGGGGATTCGCAGCGCAGAGGGATCTCGGTGTGCTGGTACATAATTACTTAAAAATGGTGGTAGAGGTAAATAGGGAATTTTGCATATCTAAGGGTTCTTGGAGCGCAGGAACATTGTTAAGAAAGTAGTACCACAGGTAGATTGGGATATTGGAGAGCAGAGGGATCTAGGAGTAGAGGTACATAGTTTGTAAAAGTAGTGCCACATATAGACTGGGAATGTTGTGAAGCTGATGGATCTTTGAGAGAAAATACATAGTTAGTGTCGTAGATAAATTTGGACTTTTCTGGAGCAGAGGAATCTAGGTGCATAGGTACATAGTTCCCAGAACTTAGCTTCACTGTAAACGGGGGTTGATGTGGAGCAGAGGGATCTAAAAGTGCAGCTACAAAGTTCGATGTATGTGTCGTCACATTTGGCTAGGGAGCGTGGTGGAGCAGAGGGATCTATGAGGGCATTGACATCGTTCTCTTTAAATTGGCGTCACAGGTATATTGGGGGCGTTGTCTAACAGAGGGAGTGTTGTGGAGCAGAGCGATCGAGGTGTGCGGGTAGATCGATCTACGTGGGAGTGCAGGTCTATCGATCTTGGTGTGCAGGTTGTGATGTGGAGCAGAGGGATCTAAAAGTGCAGGTACAGTGTTCCAAGTAAGTGTCGTCGCATGTAGCCAGGGAGCGTGGTAGGCCAGAGGGATCTTGGAGTGCACGTACATAGTTCACTGAAAGTGATGTCACAAGTAAAATATTTTGGTACATTGGCTTTCATCAGTCAGAGTAGTGAGTATAGGAGATGTTGAAGAAAATGTTGGTGGGCCGCATTTGGAGTCGCTCCTCTGGCAGATCATTAGTTTACCCCACCACACTCTGTGTGAAACAAACCGGACATTTATTCTGCCGTTGTCTTCACGGTGTTGCTGCAGAGATGGGTGGATGGACTGATGAAGAGCTTCAAGGTGACATTGAGAGACGCCAAGATGGTGGGATGGAATCTACTGGTGATTTACAGCAACACGTTGAACGGCAGGAAGGGGTTGTGGGCGAAGGAGAGGGAAGTCCCGCCCAACCCGTGGACAATGAAGCAAATGGAAGTGTTAATAGCTCCAACTCAACGAGGAGTGAGGACGAAATAGAAGAAAAGCTTTCAGACACATCAGGAGAAGGTGAGTGTGCGAGTGGTGAGTTTGTATGTTTTCTGCAGAGAACTAACCTCTGATATGCCAATGACACCAGGTTAACGTAGGATGAGCGCGTGACAGCTCTGGGCCCGTCCTCGCTTTAGTTTAGTACAGTGATGATTAAGCCTTAGAAGCATAATTGTTGTCACAGGTAGACAGGGAGTTTCACAGCGCAGAGGGATCTCGGTGTGCAGGTAGAGAATTCCTTGAAAATGGTGTTAGAGGAAAACAGGGAATGTTGTAGATCAAAGGGTCCTCGGAGCGCAGGTACATTGTTAAGAAAGTAGTACCACAGGTAGATAGGGAGAGTTGTAGAGGAGAGGGGTCTAGGAGTGCAGGTACATAGCTTATAACAGTTGTGCCACAGGTAGACTGGGAGTGTTGTGGAGCAGATCGATCTTTGAGTGCAAATACATAGTTAGTGTCACAGGTAGAGGGGGAGTCTACTGGAGCCGAGGAATCCAGGTGCACAGTTACACCATTCCCAGAATGTGGCGTCAGTACAGACAAGGATTGATGTGGAGCAGAGGGATCTAAAATTGCAGGTACAAAGTTCCTTGTATGCATCGTCACATTTGGCTAGGGAGTGTCGTGGAGAAGAGGGATCTAGGAGCGCATTGGCATAGTTCTCTTGAAAGTGGCATCACCGGTATATTGGGGCGTTATCGAACAGAGGGAAGGTTACACAAAAAGCTGGAGAAACTCAGCGGGTGCAGCAGCATCTAAGGAGTGAAGGAGATAGGCGACGTTTCGGGTCGAGACCCTTCTTCAGACTGAAGAAGGGTCTCGACCCGAAACGTCGCCTATCTCCTTCACTCCTTAGATGCTGCTGCACCCGCTGAGTTTCTCCAGCTTTTTGTGTAACCCTCGATTCTCCAGCATCTGCAGTTCCTTCTTTAACAATCGAACAGAGGGATGTAGGTGTGTAAGTATATAGTTGCCTGAAAGTGGCGTCGCCGGTAGACAGGAAGCATGATGGAGCAGATTGATCTAGGTGTGCAGGTATATCGACCTAGGTGTGCAGGTAGTGATCTGGAGCAGAGGGATCTAAAAGTGCAGGTACAGTGTTCCAAGTAAGTATCGTCGCATGTAGGCAGGGAGCGTGGTAGACCAGAGGGATCTTTGAGTGCACGTACATTGTTCATTGAAAGCGATGTCTCAAGTTAAAATAAAATATTTTGCTACATTGGCCTTCATCTGTCAGAGCAGTGAGTGTAGAAGATGCTGAACTAAATGTTGGTCAGGCCGCATTTGGAGTCGCTCCTCTGGCAGATCATTACTTTCACCCACCATCCTCTGTGTGAAACAAACCTGACATTTCTTCTGCCGTTGTGTTTACGTTGTTGCTGCAGATTTGGGTGGAAAGACTGATGAGATGGGTGAAGAGCTTCAAGGTGTCATTGAGAGACGCCAAGATGGTGGGATCGAATCTGCTGGTGATTTACAGCAACATGTTCAACTGGAGGAAGAGGGGGTACGTGAAGGGGAGAGAAGTCCCGCCCAACCTGCGGACGATGAAGAGGATGGAATGGTTGTCAGCTCCGACCAAACGAGGAGTGAGGAAGAAATCGAAGAAGAGATTTCAGACACATCAGGAAAAATTGAGTGTGTGAGCGGTGAGTTTGTATGTTTTCTGCCGAGAAATTACCTCCGATATGCCAATGACCCTCGGTGAACGTATGATGAGCGCCTGACGGCTCTGGGCCTGTCCTCGCTGTAGATGAGTACAATAGAGATGATGAAGACTTAGAAGCATATGTGTTGTCACAGGCAGACAGGGAGTTTCACAGCGCAGAGGGATCTCGGTGTGCTGGTACATAATTACTTAAAAATGGTGGTAGAGGTAAATAGGGAATATTGTAGATCTAAGGGTTCTTGGAGCGCAGGAACATTGTTAAGAAAGTAGTACCACAGGTAGATAGGGAGAGTTGTGGAGCAGAGGGATCTAGGAGTGCAGGTACATAGTTTCTAAAAGTAGAGCCACATATAGACTGGGAGTGTTGTGGGGCAGATGGATCTTTGAGAGCAAATACATAGTTAGTGTCATAGGTAGATGTGGACTCCTCTGGAGCAGAGGAATCTAGGTGCATAGGTACATAGTTCACATAACTTAGCTTCACTTTAGACAGGGATTGATATGGAGCAGAGGGATCTAAAAGTGCAGGTACAAAGTTCGTTGTATGTGTCGTCACATTTGGCTAGGGAGAGTGGTGAAGCAGAGGGATCTAGGAGCGCATTGACATTGTTCTCTTGAAATTGGCATCACATGTATATTGGGGGCGTTGTCGAACAGAGGGATGAAGTTGTCTAAGTATATAGTTAGCTGAAAATGGCGTCGCTGGTAGACAGGGAGTGTTGTAGAGCAGAGCGATCTAGGTGCGCAGGTAGATCGATCTACGGAGGTGTGCAGGTCTATCGATCTTGGTGTGCAGGTATTGTTGTGGAGCAGAGGGATCTAAAAATGCATGTACAGAGTTCCAACTAAGTATCGTCGCATGTAGGCAGGAGGCGTGGTAGACAGGAAGCATGGTGGAGCAGTTTGATCTAGGTGTGCAGGTAGTGATGTGGAGCAGAGGGATCTAAAAGTGCAGGTACAGTGTTCCAAGTAAGTATCGTCGCCTGTAGCCAGGGAGCGTGGTCGACCAGAGGGATCTTGGAGAGCACGTACATAGTTCACTGAAAGTGACGTCACAAGTAAAAATGAAATGCTTTTGCTACATTGGCCTTCATCAGTCAGAGCAGTGAGTGTAGAAGATGCTGAACTAAATGTTGGTCAGGCCGCATTTGGAGTCGCTCCTCTGGCAGATCATTACTTTACCCTCCGCCCTCTGTGTGAAACAAACCTGACATTTCCTCCGCCCTTGTGTTTACGTTGTTGCTGCAGATTTGGGTGGAAAAACTGATGAGATGGGTGAAGAGCTTCAAAGTGACATTGAGAGACACCAAGGTGGTGGGATCGAATCTGCTGGTGATTTACAGCAACACGTTGAACGGGAGGAAGAGGATGTGGATGAAGGAGAGGGAAGTCACGCCCAACCTGTGGACAATGAGGAGGATGGAAGGGATGTCCGCTCCAACTCAGCGAGGAGTGAGGAAGAAATAGAAGAAGATCTTTCAGACACATCAGGAAAAATGGAGTGTGTGAGCGGTGAGTTTGTAGCTTCACTGTAGTGAAATAACCTCCGATATGCCAGTGACCCTGGGTTAACGTGTGACGGATCTGGGCTTGTCCTCGCTGTAGTTTAGTATAGTGTGAATTAAGACTGAGAAGGTTAGGTTTTGTCACAGGTAGACAGGGAGTTTTGCCGCGCAGTGGGATCCCTGTGCGCAGGTACATGCTTCCTTGAAAATGGTGTTAGAGGTAGACGGGGAGGGTTGTAGAGCAGAGAGATCTAGGAGCGAATGTACATTGTTTGTGAAAGTAGTGCCACACGTCGACGGGGAGTGTTGTACAGCAGAGGAATCTAGGATTCCAAAAGCATAGTCCCCTGAAAGTTGTGTCAAAGGAAGACAGGGAAAGTTGTAGAGTAAAGGGATCTCGGAGCTCAGGTACATTTTGGGGAAACTAGTGCCACAGGCAGACTGGGTGTTTTGTGGAGCAGAGGGATCTAGGAGGGCAAGCACTTAATTTATCGATGTAGAGTCACAGGTGGATTGAGAGTCTTCTGGACCCGAGGAATCCAGGTGAGCAGATAAACCGTTCCCAGAACTTGGCTTCACTATAGACAGGGATTGACGTGGAGCAGTGGGATCTAAAAGTGCAGGTACAACGTTCCTTGTACGTGTCGTCACATTTGGTTGGGGACCGTGGTGGAGCAGTGGGATCTAGGAGCGCATGAACATAGTTCTCTTGAAAGTGGCGTCACAGGAATGTTGGGGGTGTTGGCGAACAGAGGGATGTCGGGGTGCAAGTACATAGTTACCTGAAAGTGGCGTCGCTGGTAGACAGAGAGTGTCGTGGAGCAGAGCGATCTGGGTGTGCAGGTAGATCGATCCCTAAAAGTGGCTTCACAGGTAGACAGCGAGTGTGGTCGAACAGGGGGATCTGGAGCGCCTGGGCATACTTCCCTGAAAGTGGCGTCACAGGTAGATAATGTGCTTTAAAAAAAATGTATTCCGGTGCATTGACCTTCGTCAGTCAGGGGATTGAGTATAGAGAAGGTAATGTTATGTTGGAGATGAACATAATGTTGGTCAGGCCGCATTTGGAGTCGCTCCTTTTGGCATATCGTTAGTTTCGCCCACCACACTCTGTGTGAAAAGAAACTGACATTTCCTCTGCCGTTGTCTTTACGTTGTTTCTGCAGAGATGGGTGGAAGGAATGACGAGATGGGCGAAGAGATTCAAAGTGACATTGAGAGACCACAGGATGGTGGGATGGAATCTACTGGTGATTTACAGCAACACGTTGAACGGGAGGAAGGGGATGTGGGTGAAGGGGAAGGGAGTCCGGCCCAACCTGTGGACAACGATGAGGATGGAAGTGTTGTCAGCTCCCACTCAGCGAGGAGTGTGGAAGAAATTGAAGAAGAACGTTCAGACACATCAGGAGAAGGTGAGTGTGAGACGGCTACACAAATAAACTCCGCCATGCCAATAACTCTGGGTGAATATATGGTGAGCGTGAGACGGCTGTGGGTCTGTCCTCGCTGGAGTTCAAAACAATGAGGATTGAGATTTAGAAGGATAGGTTGTGTCGCAGGTAGACAACGAGTATCGTAGAGCCGAGTGATCTTGGAGTGTTGATGCTTAGTTCCATGTATATAGCGTCACCAGTAAACAGGTAATATTGTAGAGCAGAGAGATGGAGTGCAACTACAAATGTCTTGTAAGTTTGGTCACAGGTAGATGGGGAGTATTGTGGAGCAGAGGGATCTCGGAGTGCAGGAACATAGTTCCCTGAGAGTGGCATCACAGGTAAATATGGAAATGACATCCGAGTTGCCAATATGTCCGAGGATCTCCATTGAGGTAGATGGGCCTTCAGGACCGCTCTCTATTTTGTGTGTCGGACTTTTGAGTTGCCTGATAAAGACTATAGTTGGACTACAGTTTGGACTATAGTTCCAAAGAGTAAATATCACCAGTAACTTTTCCTGGACCAGCTCATGGAAGCAATGGCCAATAAAGCACGCTGATGCCTCGATTTCCTGTGAAGGCTTAAGAAGTTTGGCATGTTACCCAAAGTCGGCAATGATCTCTTCCATTCGTAGTGGCTTTGTGTAACATTTGTTTCAGATAGTTTGCTTTAGTTTAGTTTAGTATCGTTTAGTTTATTTCATTTGTACCAAAAGTACAAAATGTACCAAAAGTCTTCTTCACCACTATGCCCACCTGTCAGGGAACTGTGTACCAATCCGTGTTCTAAACTCCATGGATGGGTCACGAAGTTGCAACATGAAATTCCCAGAGTTGATCCCACGTTTACGCAAAATCCAACGCCTGGCCGTAGCGATCTGGGAAGGGACGCTGGGCGTGGGAGAGAGACACGGGATATGATGATCACGGAGAGAAGAACCTGGGCTGGGCACGGAGCGGATGTTCGGCCCTCTATGCGTCGGCGACACAGGACATGGGGGAACGGAGTTCAGGCAGCAAGCTCATCCGTAGAACCCATTCCTGTCTTTGCCCAGACTCAAGGTGAACGTCGGCAGGTTTATTTTGTGGTGTTTTGAGGAATTGCCACCAAATCACGTGTCATCCAACTGGCATAAAAACGCGGTTTTCCTGTCCCCAGAGTCATACAATGACAAAAAAACCTGCACCAATATATTAATACTGTTACAGTCATACAGCACGGAAACAGACCCTTTGGCCCAGCTTGCTCACACCATCCAGAAAGCCCCATCGATGATCGGCCCACCTGCCCGCGTTTGGCCCATATCCCTCTAAACCCATTTTAGCCTTGCACATGTCTAATGTTTGAAATTTAACATGTCTAACATTCACACAGAGAGTTGTGCTTTTGTGCAATTCTCTGCCTCAGAAGGCAGTGGAGGCCGATTCACTGGATGCATTAAAAAGAGAGTTAGATAGAGCTCCTAGGGCTAGCGGAATCAAGGGGTAATGGGAGAAGTCAGGAACGGTGCACTTTACTATACATATTACCTGCCTCAACTACTTCCTCCGGCAGTTAATTCCAGATTCCTGCCACCCTCTGTGTGCAAATGTTGCCCCCTAAGTGCCTATTATATATTTCACCCATCAAATTAAAACAATGTCCTCTAGTTCTTGACTCCCCTCAACTGGAGTGAAATGACTATGTGCATTCACCGCTTTCAGGGAACTATGGGCCTAAACTGCAAGATCCCCTGCTCTACAACACTCCCTATACACCTGTGACACCACTTTCAGGGAATATCTACCTGCACTCCTTGATCCATCCGCTCTACGACACTTCCCGGAGCCCTGCCGTTCACTGTGCAGGTCCTGCCCATGTTAGACTTTCAAAAATGCAACACCTCACATTTCTCTGTATTAAATTCCGTCAACCATTCCTCAGCCCACGGCATTTTTCTTGCAACATATCTTAAAAACATTGGCTTGTAGAAATAGAGATATCTTCACGCTAACCTTCTCAATGTAATGTTTTGACAGGACCTGGGGGCCTGAGTCATATTGTGTGGAAACAGGCTCTTTGAGCCAAATAGCCCACACTGGCCACCACGTCCCAACGACAGTAGACCCACCTGCCCAGGTTTGGTCTATATCCTTCTAAACCTGTCCTATCCATAGAAAACATAGAACATAGGCGCAGGAGCAGGCCATTCGACCCTACGAGCCTGCATCGCCATTCAATATAATCATGGCTGATCATCCAACTCGGTATCCCGTACCTGCCTTCTATCCATACCCCCGATCCACTTAGCCACAAGGGCCACATCTAACCCCCTCTTAAATATAACCAATGAACTGGCCTCAATTACCTTCTGTGGCAGAGAATTCCAGAGATTCACCACTCTTTGTATGAAATATGTTTTTCTCATCTCGGTCCTAAAAGACTTGCCCCTTATCCTTAGACCGTGACCCCTTGTTCTGGACTTCTCCAACATCGGGAATAATGTTCCTGCATCCAGCCTGTCCAACCCCTTAAGCATTTTGTAAGTTTTTATAAGATCCCCCCTCAATCTTCTAAATTCCAGCGAGTACAAGCCGAGTCTATCCAATCTTTCTTCATATGAAAGTCCTGCCATCCCAGGAATCAGTCTAGTGAACCTTCTCTGTACTCCCGCTATGGCAAGAATGTCTCTCCTCAGATTAGGAGCCCAAAACTGCACGCAATACTCCAGGTGTGGTCTCACCAAGACCCTGTACAACTGCAGTAGAACCTCCCTGCTCCATCTACCTGTCTAAATGTTTCCTGAACGTTGTGACAGTACCTGCATCAATTACCTCCTCCAGCATCTCGTTCCATACGCGAACCGTGTGATAAAGTTACCCCTCGGGTCCCTATTAAATCTTTAGGAAATATGTCGTTAAACTGGAAAGGGTGCAGAGGGGATTTCCGAGGACGTTGCCAGGACTAGAGGGGCCTGCGCTACAGGGAGAGGTTGAGAAGTCGATGACTTTAATCCTTGGAGCCCAGGAGGCTGAGGCATGACCTCGGAGAGCAACACAACATTACGAGGTGTATCAGGTGTGGTAAATGCATAGGCTTTCACCCCCAGGGCAGGGGCTTCAAGGACCAGACGATCCAGGTTTAAGGTGAGAGGTGAAGGATTTAATCGGAACCCAATGGCCAAATTTATCACAGAGCTTTCACCAGAATGTTCCCTGGATTAAAGAGTATTGGCTAGAAGGGAGAGGTTAGAGAGGGTGTAGATGAAATTTACCAGAACGCTCCCCGCAGAGGCAGATTGGACAGATTGGTGGGTCTCTGGAACTCTCTGCCACAGAGGGTAGTTGAGGCCAATTCATTGGCTATATTTAAGAGAGATGTGGCTCGTGTGGCTAAAGGGATCAGAGGGTATGGAGAGAAGGCAGGTACGGGATACTGAGTTGGATGATCAGCCATGATCATATTGAATGGCGGTGCAGGCTCGAAGGGCCGAACGGCCTACTCCTGCACCTAATTTCTATGTCTCGATGTTTCTATACTAGGATTGTTTACTCCAATTGAGACCTGATGGAAGTTTATAAAATTATGAGTGGCACCGATCTGGTAGATTCTGTATCTTCCTCTCTCCCTTCCCCCTCTCTCCCCTCTCTCTTCCCATCTCCATCCCCCTCTCTCTTTCCCCTTCGCACTTCCCCTCGCCCACTCTCTGGCCCCCTCTCTCTCCCCAACTCTCCCTCTCTGTCACCCACTCGCTCTCCACCTATCCCTCCCCCCTCTCTCCCCCCTCCTCTCTCTCTCAATAAAACATTTGTTCAGGTACAGTTACATGGATAGGACAGGGTTAGATGGGATATGGACCAAACCTGGGCGGGTGGGACTAGTGTACATGGGGAATATCGGTCGGTGTGGGCAAGTTTGATTGAAGGAACTGTTTCCTTGCTGACTCAATCTATTCTGTAATAAGATAAAATATCTCGGGCATATTATTACAGAACAAATGACAGATGATGAGGATATTTATAGGCAACGACGCATGCTGTATATACAGGCGAATATCCTCTTGCGTAAATTTGGCGCGTGTGCAGATGTGGTGAAGATGTCACTATTTAGAGCATACTGCACACCCCTCTACACTGTGCACCTGTGGTCGAACTATTTAAAGACAAGTGTGCAGAGACTAAAGGTGGCAAATAACGATGCCATGACAACACTGCTGAGGCAACCAAGATGGGGTAGTGCCAGTAATATGTTTGTGGCTGCAGGAGTCAGTACTTTAGAAGCTATCCTAAGACACCACATGTATAAATTAATTGCAGGATAAATGACTCTAAAAATGTGCTTATTGTGGCCTTGACAAACATAAGGGTTAGCACTACACGCTACGAATCCCAGCTGTGGAGACACTGGTATCGTTGTCTCGTTGTACGACATTGAGCATCTTTTACTCTGGATTTTTAACTTGAGTATTGTGGGTTTTTTAAGTATATAAATTATGATGTTTTTATGTGATTTACCATGATTTTATATATATTTATGATATTTGATAATGCAATGCATTTTTAATGTTATGTTGCCCCTTGTCTGGACCTTGAGTCCGTAATAAGGTTATTATTATTATTATTATTACCAGGGAACGAAAATGCAACCGAGGATGGACGGATTATACCGATACTGGCGCGCAACACCGATCTACAGTTGTTCAGGATTACTGAAAGCTGCCGCGAACAACTAGAACCATTGATTGTTGATAGCGTGGAGACAATTAGTGAGTCGCTTTTAAATGCAAAGTGTATTATGGAAATAAATCATAAGGTATGTCAAGTGTCTACACGACTCAAAAGTGTTTTATTGTCATATGTTCCAGACGAATTAGATCTTACTTGCAGCAACACAACAGAATGTTAAACCATAGTTTTACTAGAATGTTGCCTGGGTTCCAGCAACTAAGTTACAGAGAAAGGTTGAACAAGTTAGGTCTTTATTCTTTGGAGCACAGAAGGTTTAGGGGGGACTTGATTGAGGACTTTAAAATGATGAAAGGGATAGACGGAGTGGACGTGGATAAGCTTTTCCCATTGAGGGTAGGGAAGATTCAAACAAGAGGGCATGACATGAGAATTAAGGGACAGAAGTTTAGGGGTAACATGAGGGGGAACTTCTTTACTCAGAGAGTGGTGGAAGTAGGGGAAAATAAATGGTCGGCACGGACTGGAAGGGCCGAGAAGGCCTGTTTCCGTGCTGTAATTGTTATATGGTTACGTGGTTGCTGTGTGGAATGATCTTCCTGCAGAAGTGGTGGATGCGGGGTCGATTTTAACATTTAAAAGTAAAGTGGATAGGTATATGGACGGGAAGGGAATGGAGGAGTATGGTCTGAGTGCAGGTAGATGGGGCTAGGGGAAAATGAATGATCGGCACGGACTGGAAGGGCCGAGAAGGCCTGTTTCCATGCTGTAATTGTTATATAGTTATATGGTTATAGTACACAGTAAAGAATATAATAAAGACACATTCTGTTTGTGTCTGCATACATGTGCACAAATATACATACATACATGAACATACATAATTACATTCATATAACACATATTGATCGATATATATATATATTTATATAGATCAATATGTGTTACATATTAAGATATGAGTTACACATATATTTACATGTATGTATGTATATTTGTGTATATATCACTTGTTCACACTAATTTTTATTTTTTGCACACACATACGTACACCTAAATACAAGCAATCATTGTGCAAATAGATATTACCAAGTAGTTTAGCTTACTTTAGTCTTGATTAATTTAGTCTTGTTTAATTTAGTCTTGTGTACCTTAGTTTAGTATCGTTTAGTTTAGCTTAGTTTAATGTCGATTAATTTAGACTAGTTTAGTTTAGCTTAGCTAAGTTTAGTTCAGTTTTGTCTCGTTTAGTTTAGATTAGTTTCGTTTAGTTGGTTTAGACATGCACCGACCATCGAATCGGTGGGCCGAAGGGCCTGTTTCAACGCTGTATCTCCAAACTAAACTAGTGTGAACAGGTGATCGCTGGTCGGCGCGGTCTCGTTGGGCCGAAGGTCCTGTTTCCGCGCTGTATCTCTGAACTGAACTACAATATAATGTAACGTCCAGATTTCGTGCACATTGTAACGTGACGTGCCGACTCTGATTTATTATTTGCACCTTGGCAAACCTCCAGTTTCCCTCTGCCCTGACTCTCAGTCTCAAAAAGGGGCGCGCCCTGAAATGTCACCTGTTTCTATTCCCCAGAGATGCTGCCTGACCCGCTGAGTTACTCCAGCACTTTGTACCTATCCGTGTTCTCCAGACATGCTGCCTGACCCGCTGAGTTACTCCAGCACTTTGTACCTGTCCATGTTCTCCACTCATGCTGTCTGACCCGCTGAGTTACCACAGCACTTTGTACCAGTCCATGTTCTCCACTCATGCTGTCTGACCCGCTGAGTTACTCCAGCACTTTGTACCTGTCCATGTTCTCCACTCAAGCTGTCTGACCCGCTGAGTTACCACAGCACTTTGGACCTATCCATGTTTTCCACTCATGCTGTCTGACCCGCTGAGTTACCACAGCACTTTGTACCAGTCCATGTTCTCCACTCATGCTGTCTGACCCGCTGAGTTACTCCAGCACTTTGTACCTGTCCATGTTCTCCACTCAAGCTGTCTGACCCGCTGAGTTACCACAGCACTTTGGACCTATCCATGTTTTCCAGAGATGCTGCCTGACCCGCTGAGTTACTCCAGCACTTTGTACCTATCCGTGTTCTCCAGACATGCTGCCTGACCCGCTGAGTTACTCCAGCACTTTGTACCTGTCCATGTTCTCCACTCATGCTGTCTGACCCGCTGAGTTACCACAGCACTTTGTACCAGTCCATGTTCTCCACTCATGCTGTCTGACCCGCTGAGTTACTCCAGCACTTTGTACCTGTCCATGTTCTCCACTCAAGCTGTCTGACCCGCTGAGTTACCACAGCACTTTGGACCTATCCATGTTTTCCAGAGATGCTGCCTGACCCGCTGAGTTACTCCAGCACTTTGTACCTATCCATGTTCTCCAGAGATGCTGCCTGACCCAGAGTTATTCTATGCTCTCCAGAGATAGTGCCTGTCCCGCTGAGTTACACCAGTTCTTTGAACCTACCCATGTCCTCCACAGATGCTGCCAAACCCACTGTGTTACTCCAGCATTTTGTGTCTTATATTCCATGCTCATTCCCCTGATAATCATTATGCTGTCATTATTGTTGAAAGTGAATTAATCAAATGCATATTCTTTCTTGCTTAAGGAAATATTAAGCCTGGTTGGACAAAACCGAAGAACCGATGCTTCTCAGCTGTTTCTTGAAGCTATATTAGACTCCGAGCCTTGCGTGTCTAGAATAATGTGGAATAGGCTTGTGAAAATGGGAGATACATCTCAAAGCCTAGCGCCTTTGCTCACGCAAGGTGTTGATGGAGGTGAGGTTGCGGTAAAGCGCTGAAATTAGAACGTAGAACATGGTACAGCATAGGAAACTGCCCTTCGGCCCACAGCGTTTGGAGTCATAGAATCATAGAGCCAAGAGTGTTTTATTATCATACTAGACGAAGTGGGACCCGTTGGGCTCAGTTAAACGGGAGGCCTGGTCTCCCAACGCAACGTGTGTGGAAGAGGGGACTGTCATATGCTGAGAGAATGGAGCGGCTGGGCTTGTATACTCTGGAATTTAGAAGGATGAGAGGGGAACTTATTGAAACTTATAAGATTATATATTTGGACACGCTAAAGGCAGGAAACATTTTTCCGATGTTGGGGGAGTCCAGAACCAGGGGCCACAGTTTACAAATACGGGGTAAGCCATTTAGAACAGAGATGAGAAAACATTTTTTCAAACAGATAGTTGTGAGTCTGTGGAATTCTCTGCCACAGAGTGCGGTGGAGGCCAGTTGTCC
The DNA here is from genome assembly GCA_963514005.1 of Raja brachyura. The sequence goes on from OY740824.1 coordinate 1,653,572, forward strand.
TGATACTTTGAAGAGAGAGGGCTCTTGAAAATAGCGGAGTCAAGAGATATGTGGAGAAGGAAGGAACGGGGTACTGATCAGCAATGATCACATTGAATTGCGGTGCTGTCTCGAAGGGCCACATGGCCTACTCCACTCAATAGACCTATTGTCTATTGTCTATTGTGTGTGTATATATATATATATATATATATATACACATATATATATATACACACACACACATACACACACATATACACACACATATATATATACTAGACTAAGTGGGACCCGCTGGATCCCAGCATCACACGGGAGGGCTGGTCCCCCAACGCAATATTCCACCTCTCCACAAATTCCAATATTGGTGGCCAGTGGGGGGGGGGGGGGGGGGGGGATGCTTTCTGGAGCGCTAGTGTGGGGGTTCTTGGCTGAAGGGACTGATTTCCGGAGGGCTAGTATGGGCATTGTGGGCCGAATGGATTCTTGGGCTGGTTGCCCAGTCACTCAAGCCTGTTGTGCTGGCAGCGCACTCACTCACGGCTGGTGGGCTGGCAGTTGACTCACGGCTATTCCTTGAAATTCCACTTCAAGCCGGGTGCATGGCCACCAAATTCAAGTGCAGTTTCATACCATTTCAAGCAAGGTGCAAGGCCACTAAAGACAGCGAGTCGTGACCTCTCACTCCTCCATCTTGCAGAGACTAAGCCATGCCCACACTTCTGGGTTTTATAGTCCCTACCCGCTTCCCACCAGAAGGGCCGTGTCCTTCATGGTGTGATTGACAGGAGAGAGATTCTCAACAATTAGTAAACACTATAATTCTTTTATTTTTCATCGATGGGAAAAATTCTCGGCACCTGATGAGCAGATGGGGCCTCTGAGCAAGATGGCCAAAAATCACAGCCGTACTTGGTAGCGTTTTTCCTAAAATCAATTTATAGCGCAAACAGGAAGCGGTCAAGATTATACTTTTAATTATATAGACGACAAGGGAACTTTAGCACTCTCAAACCAACTTTTCAATTAGGCAAGGCAACATTTGCATTCTCAAACCAACATTATTAATTAGGTGCTTGGAACGATCTATCGGAGCAGGTATTTGAGGCAGTGACTATCGCAACGTTTGAGAAACAATTAGATAGGTACATGGTTAGGATAGGTTGAGAAGGATCTGGACCAAACACCGGCTGGTGGGACTAATGTAGATAGGACATGTTCGCCGGTGTGGGCAAGATGGGCTGAAGAGCCTATTTCCATGTTGTTTGATAAGGAACTGCAGATGGTGGAAAATCGAAGGTGGACAAAAATGCTGGAGAAACTCGGCGGGTGAGGCAGCATCAATGGAGCGAAGGAAATAGGAAACGTTTAGGGTCGAGACATCAGACAGACTGATGTGAGAGTGGGGGGGGGGGGGGGGGGGGGTTAAATAAAGGAAGAGGCGGAGACAGTGGGCTGAGGGAGAGCTGAAAAGGGGAGGAGCCAGTAGGTACTACCTGAAATTGGAGGTCAATGTCCATACAGCTGGGGTGTAAACTGCCCAAGCCTTTATTTCCACGTTGTATAACTCTATGACTCTTTTTTTTTTGGTTGAATAATTTTTATTAGAAGTATAAGTACAGGTGTAAGTACAAATATAAGTACATATAAAAACAACGTTCTTGATAAAGAGATAGGTAATAATTACCATATTTTCTTATATATACTTCTAAACATTTTATTGTAGTTTTTTTTAGTGAAAAGTAGGAAAGTGTGAAGAATGGATAACATAAAAATAGTTATAAAATAACCAAAAGAGAAAAGTAAATAAAATAACAGTGGTATATTATACAAACAGTATTTATATAATAATATATCCGTGATCAATAATGTATTATTCTTCGTTCAATCCTTCGTTCAGGTCTCGATCAGGTCCACAAACCGAGTCATATTGGTCCCTTAAGATATTCAAGGAATGGAGACCAAATCAGATTAAATTGGTCTAACTTGCCTAAAAGTGCAAGTCTTATTCTTTCCAAGTGTAAAGTCTCAGCCATTCCTGAAATCCACAATTTGATTGTAGGGGGTATGGGGCCTTTCCAAAATTGTAAAATTAATTTTTTACCAATTATTAAACTATAATCTATGAAAGTTCTTTGTGCTGTCGTGAGTAATTGATCCCTTTCTAATATTCCCAATATTATTAATTTTGAGTCTGGAACTAGATTCTTATTTACAACATTCGAGATTACCTTAAATATTTCCAACCAAAAATTCGTAATTTTTATACAAGTTGTAAAAGAATGTGTTAAATTAGCTTCTGGGTATTGGCATTTGTCACATATAGGAGATACATTAGAAAACATTCTATGTAATTTAGATTTTGAAAAATGCAATCTATGTAAAACTTTGAATTGTATCAGAGAGTGTCTAGAATTTAATGAACAATTATGTATATATCGTAAACTTTCATCCCAGATATCGGGTTCGATTGTTTCACCTATTTCATTTTCCCATAGTTGTCTGTACTTTTCCGTATTGGGTATATCATTTTCTAATAAAATATTATAAATGTATGATATTAATTTTTCCGTGTTTGGGTATTTATTTAAGCATTCATCTAGAATTCCCGTCTTTCTCTTTTTATATTCCTGTGCAGTTGTTTAAGATATCAGTCAGTTATTTGTAGATATCTGAAGTAGTGTTTAGAGTGTAGTCCATATATTTCCTGTATTTCTTTAAATGAAAGATACAGATTGTCCCTGTAGAGGTCACTGATCTTATTAATCCCTTTATTTTTCCATTGTAAGAATCCTAAATTTTCCAGGGATGGTTTAAAACTTACATTATTAGCAATGGGAAGAACTAATGGGATATCTTCTAGTTTTAACGTTCTTTTTAACTGTCTCCAAATATTAATTTCACTATTAATTATTGGGTTTTCACGATAAATTTTCTTAAATATTTTAATTTTAGAAAATAATAAAAATGCTGGAGAAACTCCGCGGGTGAGGCAGCATCTATGGAGCGAAGGAAATAGGAAACGTTTCGGGTCGAGACGCTTCTTCAGAAAGAATGGTGTGAGAGTGGGGGGGGGGGGGGGGGGGGTAAATAAAGGAAGAGGCGGAGAAAGTGGGCTGAGGGAGAGCTGAAAAGGGGAGGAGCAAGCAGGTACTACCTGAAATTGGAGGTCAATGTTCATACAGCTGGGGTGTAAACTGCCCAAGCCTTTATTTCTACGTTGTATGATTCTATGACTCTGTAACACAAATTGAAACCAAACGCTAATTATTGCTTTTGTCTCTAATCCACATTTAAGATGTGGAAACATTGCACAGGGTCACGCTTCGAAACCGGAGCGCAAAGATGAACTTTCCTGAGATGCCTGAGGTTCGTCTACTCGAGGAATTGTTCACCGACCTCACCATTGAGGTAACATCTCCAGAACGGTCGGCGGTGGAACACGCGGAGATGCAGACGAGAGATGAATCGCTGAACCTCGGCGTCCAACTCCATAAACTGTTGGGAGGCAGTGGCATGGTTATTGGGAAGCGCACCACGATATACGTTTTCTATGGGGCCTCCGGGATTGGAAAAAGCACCTTGGTGCAGAAGATAATCCACGATTGGGCCACCAAGAACAAATACAAACATTTCAAATATGTATTTCATTTCAAGTGTCGGGAACTGACAGCAAGAAAAGACAGGACGAATTTAAACGCCCTCATCCTTGACTCCTACCCTTACTATAAAAACTGTTTCCACCATATCTGGAAGGAACCCAGGTGTATATTGTTCATATTTGATGATCTTGACCAGTTTGAGCACTCCGATAATGGCAGACAGAAGGACCTAACTCGAGAGGATCACTTTAGCATGGGACCCGAGTCTGATGGCACGGTGGGTGATATTCTTCGCTCCCTCATTAGGGGAAAGTTGATTGAAGGATGTTCCCTACTCATGACCAGCCGGCCGTTGAGTTTGCAGATTCTAGGCGAGATAAAGGCAGACACAACCTTCCAAATCACTGGATTCACAGACGAGCAAATGAAAGAATATTTTCACCGATACTTCCGCGATGCGCCATACACCACAAGGCTTGTCCAACTCGTTCAACAGAGTGAGATGTTGGCTGGAATGTCTTGTAACCCCTTATTTTGCTCCCTCCTCGCCTCGTCCCCGAAGTTGTCCCAAGCTGCAGGTGACGGCCTGACGCCAACTTTGGTCCTAAATTGCACTCGAGTGTTCTCTGACTTTGTCACAAGTCTTCTGAGAGGCTGTGGGGAGGACGAGAGAAGGTCCCAGCGCAGTTGGCTTCAACTGGGCGAGATGTCCTACAATGGAGTTGCCCGCAAAGTGTTTCATTTTGAAGCCAACGAATTTGGTGACCTGAATGTCCATCTGCCCAACGTGACCTCCGCGTGTCTCACCCCGGTACCGGCCAAAGACCAACGAACCACTGTCTATAAATTCACCGATCCCGTTCTGTTGCACTTCTTTGCCGCACTTACCAAGAGCATGAGCACTCCAGGAATTGGGTTGAAAGGCCTGTTGAATGAGGCACTCACGGTGACGGACGGGAGATACAACATCTTCTCCCGTTTTCTGGTGGGTCTCTCTTCACGGAGGGCAACATATTGGCTGGAGAGGGAGGTGGGCTCGTTTCCACCCGACGCCACATGTTCTATCTCCGAGTGGCTCAAAGAAAGCGTCAACAGAGTGTCAAACGTGGCCGGAAAGACCAACCAAGGTTTGTTCTTGAACATATTGCACTGCTTGTTTGAATTCGGAGACCCTCAATTAACCAGCGAGGCGTTGGAACCCATGAAGACCATAACATTCAATCAATGTTCCCTCAACACGTTTGACTGTGTGGTTTTATCGAGGACCTTGATCTGCTGTGGACCCATTGAAGAACTGGATTTCAGCTCATGCGGCGTAAAACAGGATGGAATGCGGTATCTGGAACCCGTGCTCTGCAAGTGTAAAGTGCTCAGGTAATTCACTGAACGTGGGAAATCCTAACATAAAGGAAATGGGATCCAAGGAGATCTAAGGTAGACAAAAATGCTGGAGAAACTTTACGATGTAGCGTCTATGGGGCGAAATAAATAGGCGACGTTTCGGGCCGAAGCCCTTCTTCAGTGATGTGATACTGGGGAGGGGGGGGGGGGGGGGGGGGAAGACGAAAGGAAGAGGGTGAGCCAGAGGGCCGATGGAGAGCTGAGAAGGGGAGGAGAAAGTAAAGACTACCTGAAATTGGAAAAGTCAATGTTCATGCCGCTGGGGTACAAACTGCCCAAGCGAAATGTGAGGTGCTCCTCCTCCAATTTCCGGTGGACCTCACTCTGGCCTGGGACAGAAAGGTCGCATTCGGAATGGGAGGGTGTGTTGAAATGCTGAACCACCGGGAGATCGGGTTGGTTATTGCGAACCGAGCGGAGGTGTTGGGCGGAACGATCGCCAAGCCGATGTAGATCAGCTGACACCTAGAGCAGCGGATGCAATAGACGAGGTTGGAGGAGATGCAGGTGAACCTCTGCCGCACCTGGAACGACTGCTTGGGTCCTTGAATGGAGTCAATGGGGGGAGGTAAAGGGACAAGTGTAGCATGTCTTGCGGTTGCAAGGGAAAGTACCCGGCGAGGGGGTGGTTCGGGTGGGAAGGGACGAGTTGACCAGGGAGATCTAGTCGAGAGGGTAGAGATAGACACAAAGTGCTGGAGTAACAGCGGGTCGGGCAGCATCTCGGGCAGCGGGTCGGGCAGCATTTCATAGCAAAAGTATTTCAGTATAGGAGCAGGGAGGTTCTACTTCAGTTGTATAGGGTTTTGGTGAGACCACACCTGGAGTATTGCGTACAGTTCTGGTCTCCAAATCTGAGGAAGGACATTATTGCCATAGAGGGAGTGCAGAGAAGGTTCACCAGACTGATTCCTGGGATGTCAGGACTGTCTTATGAACAAAGACTGCATAGACTCGGTTCATACTCTCTAGAATTTAGGAGGTTGAGAGGGGATCCTATAGAAACTTACAAAATTCTTAAGGGGTTGGACAGGCTAGATGCAGGAAGATTGTTCCCGATGTTGGGGAGGTCCAGGACAAGGGGTCACAGCTTAAGGATGAGGGGGAAATCCTTTAGGACCGAGATGAGAAGGACTTTTTTCACACAGAGAGTGGCGGGTCTCTGGAACTCTCTGCCACAGTTGAGGCCAGTTCATCGGCTATATTTAAGAGGGAGTTAGATGTGGCCCTTGTGCTAAGGGGATCAGAGGATATGGAGAGAAGGCAGGTACGGGATACTGAGTTGGATGATCAGCCATGATCATATTGAATGGCGGTGCAGGCTCGAAGGGCCGAATGGCCTACTCCTGCACCTAATTTCTATTTCTATGTTCTATGTGTCTATCTCTGGAGAAGATGGAGAGATACAAAGTGCTGGAGTAACTCATCGGGTCAGGCAGCATCTCTGGAGTACGTGGATAGGTACAAAATACTGGAGTATCTCAACGGATCAGGCAGCTGGATTGCTGGAGAGCAGGGATAGGTACTAAATCATGTACCTGCTCTCCTGGATTCCTAGCGCTACAACATTCCCCAACTCCGCATGACGTAATTTCCAGGGAATTATGTACCTGCACTCCTAGATCCCACTCCTCTCCCAACACTCCCCACAGTCCCACCAGTCACACTATATATTCTGCCTATATTAGATTTCCCAAATTTCAACATCTCCTATTTCACCGTATTAACTATTCCTCAGCCCACTTGCCCAACCAATCAAGATCCTTCTGCAATTTTTGACAACCATCTTCGCTATCTACAACACCACCCACCTTTGTGTCATCTGCAAACTTGCCATTCTTGCCATGTACGTTCTCATCCAATTCAGTGATATTTTTATGACAAACAGTTATTGACTTTGGATCTCATGGGATCTAACCTTCCACGCCGGGCATCGATCACCTGTTCACACTAGTTCAATTCAGAGATAAATCATGGACACTGGCCCTTCGGCCCACCTAGTCCGCACCGACCACCCATTCACACCAGTTTAGTTTGTAGTTATAGCGTGGAAACAGGCCCTTCGTCCCACAGTGTCAGCGCCGACCAGCGATCACCTGGTAAACCAGCACAATCATCCACACTAGGGACACTTTACAATTTTACAGACGGCAATGAAATTACAAACCTGCATGTCTTCTAAGTTCATAATATATCGGGGCAGAATAAGGCCATTTGGTCCATCAAGTCAACTCTTCCGTTCAATCATGGGCTAATCTATCTTAAAGGGAATAACGTGAATAATGCTTCGTGTAAGATAAAGTCAGCAAAGTCTGATTGAAGATAGTCCGAGAATCACAAAAAAATGTGGAATAACCTGAATAACATAAAAATGTGCAAGATAAAGCCAGTACAATCCGATTAAAGATAGTCCGGGGGTCTCCAATGAAGTTGATGGGAGATCAACCGCGTGGTTGATGAGAGGACGGTTCATTTGCCTGACAACTTCCGGGAGTAAACTGTGTTCATTTCATGAATCTTCCTCTCGCTCAAACGCAGGCTAAAATCCAACCAACTTACAGACGACTGCTTAGAAGGTCTATTCACTGTCATTCAAACCAATCGCTCACTGACGTTGTTGGATCTGAGCAATTGCGATGAGGACAAGCAAAAAAGGAATGAATTCACGGCCGGAAAACTACAGGCTCTTGTACACAATTGCGGGCTGCAACGAGAAATCAGGTGCGTTTATCTTTGACATAGAAACATAGAAACATAGAAAAATAGGTGCAGGAGTGGGCCATTCGGCCCTTCGAGCCTGCACCGCCATTCAATATGATCACGGCTGATCATCCAACTCAGTATCCCGTACCTGCCTTCTCTCCATACCCCCTGATCCCTTTAGCCACAAGTGCCACATCTAACGCCCTCTTAAATATAGCCAATGAACTGGCCTCAACTACCTTCTGTGGCAGAGAATTCCACAGACTCACCACTCTCTGTGTAAAGAATGTTTTCCTCATCTCGGTCCTAAAGGAATTCCCCCTTATCCTTAGACTGTGACCCCTTGTTCTGGACTCCCCCAACACCGGGAATTGTGATGTGTGATTTATGATTTATTAACATTTGTGATTTATATTACACATTCCAGAAGAGTGAACATCAAACACCGCATAAATTTGATACCAAGAGAAATACTAAGTCCAATTAGTTTACTGCCATCATTGTCAGTAAGCTGAGAACAAAGGTTATTTTATATTGCTGGAGACATTTAAACATACTTATCTCCCGGTATAGTTTTGTTTTGTTAACTTTACTGCGATATAAGTTCATAAGTTCATGTGTTATAGGGGCACAATTAGGCCGTTTGGCCCGTCAAGTCAATTCCGCCATTCAATCATGGCTGATCAATTTCTCCCTCCTGACCCCATTATCCTTTCTTCTCGCCACAACCCCTGACACTCGGACTAATCAAGAATCTATGGAACAGCGTGAAAAAGGGATAGCGCAACGGTAGAGTTTCTGCCTTACAGTGCTGAACCGCCGTAGACGCTGGTTCGATCCCGACTACGGGTGCTGTCTGTACGTTTCCCCCTGGGTTTTCTCCGAGTCCTTCGCTTTCCTACCACACTCCAAAGTCGGACACATTTCCAGGATAATTGGCTTGGTATAAATGTAAATTGACCCTAGCGTGTATAGGATAGTGTTCGTGTTAGGGGATCGCGTTTCCGAGCTATATCTCTAAAATTAACTAAAATTAAAATGTCCTACCAGCATCCGACTCCATGCGATGAGCGCGATCAAACTAGAAGGGAATTTTTGAACATAGTTTTTGGACACCCCGCGCGATGTCGGGACGAACTCCGCACAATTCCGCACGGCTCCGGCGATCGAAGTGGGACCGGCCCCGCGACGCCGGACGGCTCAAGTGACCACGTTAGGTCACGCTCATCGCATGGAGTAGGGTGCTGGTGGGACAGGCCCTAAATGTCCTACCTGCATCCGACTCCATGCGATGAGCGCGATCAAACTCGAAGCGGGGGCCGCGCGGAGGTCGGGTGATCCCTGTACAGGGCCGTTCCTACCAGCATGCTCCTGCATGCGGCAAGCGCGACCAAACCGGCAGCGAGCGCCGCACGGAGGTCGGGTGAGTGGCGCAACGCGGCGCAAAGTGAGGCGAACTTGGAGCGAAGTCTTAAAGGTAAGATTTCCAGGACAGACAGGGGCGCACAGAGAGGGGCACAGAGGCACATGCAGAGAGGGCCACGGAGTCACACACAGAGAGGATCACGGAGGCACCTACAGGGAGGGTCACGGAGGCACGACGTCGAGGCGGTGTGTAATGCGTCGAGGTGACTGCGAGCCGCCAAGCCGTTGCCGCGCGGAATTTTTTAACATAGTCGGAGCCCCGCGCGATGTCGGGACGAACTCCACACAATTCCGCACGGCTCCGGCGATTGAAGTGGGACCGGCCCCGCGACGCCGGACGGCTCAAGCGACCACATTAGGTCGCGCTCATCGCATAGAGTTGCATGCTGGTGGGACAGGCCCTGTTGCACACATTTCTAGGATAATTGGCTTGGTATACATGTAAATTGACCCTAGCGTGTATAGGATAGTGTTCGTGTTAGGGGATCGCGTTTCCGAGCTATGTCTCTAAATTAACTAAAATTAATATATTCATTGACTTGTCCCGAATTCCACATTCACCACCCTCTGACTAAAGAAGTTCCTCCTCATCTCCCTCCTAAAGGGATCTCATTTAATTCAGAGGGTGTGACCTCCGGCCCTGGTGGAAACATTCTCTCCATATCCACTATATCCAGTCCTTCGACTAGTCATTCAATTTCAATGAGATCCCCCCCCCCCCTCATCCTTCTAAACTCGAGCGAGTACCGGCCAAGAGCCGTCAACGCTCATCAGAAGTTAACCCACTCATTCCTGGGATCATTCTCTTAATCCTCCTCTGGATTAAACCCTCTCCAGCGCCAGCACATTCTTCCTCAGATACGGGGCCCAAAATTGCACGACCTTTATCTGAACCACTGTCAGCAACTAATCGTTTAAATAATCGCGGGGAAAAGTGCAGAAAAGATTCACGAGGATGATGTAAAAGTGGGTGATTTTGTAGATAGTGAAGATGGTCCTCAAAAGTTGCAGTTTTAAAAAATCTCTTAGGCTGGATGGCTGTGGAATGGTTGATTGAATTTAATACAGAGTAATGGGAGGTGTTGCATTTTGTAAAGTGTTACAGGGGCAGGACTGACACGTGAATGGTAGAGGGGAGGAGGTTTTTTTTTCAAGTGAGCATGAAATAAATGTTAATTGGCTAGAATTGGCTATTTTTGCACATTGGTGAAATGCTGTACAAAGACAAAAATACAGTGCCGTGAATGCAGTTCCACAGAATTAAATAAATGCCAGGTTGGCCTCAGGGAGTTTAGAGAGAGAGAGAGAGAGAGAGAGAGAGAGAGAGAGAGAGAGAGAGAGAGAGAGAGAGAGAGAGAGAGAGAGAGAGAGAGAGAGAGAGAGAGAGAGGGATAAAGTGTTAAAGAAGGGAGATCTTGGAGAATGGGTACATTTCCTTGAAAGTGGCGTCATAGGTAGAGAGGGTGTGTTGTAGAGCAGAGAGATCTAGGAGTAGAGGGACAGTTCCTTGAAAGTGACATCACTAGTAGATAGGGTGGTCACAAACGCTTTTGGCACATTAGTCATCAGTCAGAATATTGGGTATAGTCGTTGGGTGGTCATGTTACTGTTCTGTAAGGTTCATTAGGCCGTATTTACATATGGGACTTAACCGCAGTTGCTGGTTTAACCCGACGATAGACACAACATGCTTGAGTAACTCAACGAGACGGGCAGCTTCTCTAGAGATATGGAATGGGTGACATTTCGTGTCGTGACCCTTCTTCATTTGGAGTATATGTTCAGTTCTTGCACCATGTTATAGGAAAATTGTTGTTAAACGGGAAAGCGTGCAGAGGAGACTTACGGGGATGTTGCCTGGACTCGAGGAACCTCGGCTAGAAGGAGTGGTTGGGCAGGCTAGGACTTTATTCCTTGGAGCTCAAGGTAAAGGGAGGGAGAGAGAGAGAGAGAGAGAGAGGGGGTGATGGAGACGTGGAGGAAAAGGGGAACAGTGAGAGAGGGAGAGTGTGAGAAGGGGGGAAGCCAGAGAGAGGGGGAAATAGAGAGAGAGGCCCTTCGGTCCAACTTGCCCACGCCGACCTACATGCCCCATCTACACCAGTCATACCTGCCAACGTTTGGCTGATATCCCTCTAAACCTGCCCTATTCAATATCTTTAACCAATACCCAGAAACACCCACCCATCTATAGGTTTTTAACAGGGGTCTTATCTTTCTCAGATGGGCACACCATGAAGATACTGAACAGAACGATTCAAAGCTGGACAAGTCATCGAATATCTTAACGATCATAACGGAATGAAGACACTAGGACCCGCAGATGCTGCTTTACACAAAGGGACACAATGTGCTGGGGTAACTCATCGGGTTTATCGATTGTCCCACCGAGTAACTCCAGCACTGTGTGTCCGAACCAGGTTAATGTCCTGTTCAAGAACTTGAGCAACGTACAAGAAAATCATATGTAGATGGGAAATCAGATGTATATGGGACGATTTATCTCGTATCGTAATGAAGGATCGTTTATAATTTGATTTAGAGTGGCACGGTGGCGCAGCGGTAGAGCTTATACCGCCACAGATGCGGGTACAGTCCTGACCTCGGTTGCTGTCCGTATGCAGTTTGTACGTTTAGCTTAGTTTAGTCCAGACATACAGCACGGAAACAGGCCCTTTCTGTCCACCGGGTCCGCCCCGACCAGCGATCCTGCAAATTAACACTATCCCATACCACGAGGGACCATTATTACATTTACCAAGACAATTTACCTCCATACCTCTGCGTCTTTTGGAGTGTGGGAGGAAACCGAAGATCTCGGAGAAAACCAGTTTTCCCGAAGGATGGAACATCGACCAAGAATGTTGTCATTAAAAGCGTGCTTCGTTGAATGATGTCTTCTGAGATAAATTCTAAGATTTTCGTTGTTAAAATTTGACCTATAAATCTCTCTATATTACAATTGTCTCTTTTTGTATCAACAGCAAATAGACACCAAGAGTCAATGAGCAGCGTAACACAACAAGAAGTAATTTAATAATTCTCATTTTAAACATTTAACATTCACATTTTAAACATTAATACATCCTTTTTCCACTTTCCATGCCCGCGTGTTTTTCGTCACAATGGGAACCTAATAGGCAGGGATGGCTGCTCTGTGGGAGAGCCACTAAGAGCGCATGGTGGGGGGGGGGGGGGGGGGGGGGGGGGGATGGGGGGATGTTGCGGGGAGATGGACTGAATGCGTTGGGGGAACGGGGAATGGCAAGGAGCAGAGTGGGGGGGGGGGGGGGATGAAGGGAGGACGGGTGACTGAATGAACTGCCACCACACCAGCCGTGAGTGACTGCACTCCCAGCCCACCAGCCCTGAGTAAGTGAACTGCCAGAGCACCAGCTGTAACTGACTGAACTGCCAGCCCACCAGCCGTGAGTGACTGCACTCCCAGCCTGCCAGCCCTCCAGCCCTGAGTAAGTGAACTGCCAGAAAACCAGCTGTAAGTGACTGAACTGCCAGCCTACCAGCCGTGAGTGACTGCACTGCCAGCCCACCAGCAGAGAGTAAGTGAACTGCCAGCCTGCCAGCTATGGCTCACTGAACTGCCAGCCCTATAATCCATTCAGTCCAGCCTCTCCCCTTTCTCTCTCACAGAGTCTGTCTCATGTTTTGGGCAGCATTTCTGGCAGTTTCTCAGCTGTGAGGAAGCCAGCTCTGAGTGACTGTACTGCCAGACTCAGCGACTGAGCTGCCAGCCCAATAATCCATTTGGCCCAAAATGTCCGTACTAGCCCTCTGGAAACCAGTCCCTTCTGCCCACAACACCCATACTAGCGCAACAGGAAGCCCCCCCCCCCCCACTGGCCAGCAATATTGGAATTGGTGGAGAGGTGGAATATTGCGTTGAGTGACCAGCCCTCCCACGTGATGCTGGGACCCAACGTGTCCAACTTTGTCTAGTATACTTACAATAGTTGATGAATGTTCAATGTTTCCATTTGCCTTTCCTTGTCCAAATATGTCAGCTGCTACCATTATCAAATGTTTAGATCAACTGTTTTCATTCTATGGATTTCCAAGTAACATACATTCTGATAGGGGCACATCATTCAGACTCAACCCCTCAGAAGAAGGGTTTTGGCCTGAAACGTCGCCTATTTCCTTCGCTCCAAAGACTGCCGCACGCGTTGTGTTTCTCCAGCAATTTTGTCTACTGTCGATTGAATATAGCTGGGCTACTGTAAAATAGCATTATTGCTCTTGATGGGGTGCAGCGGAGGTTCACCAGGTTAATACACGGGATGGCGGGACTGACATATGATGAAATAATGGATCGATTGGGCTGTTATTCACTAGAATTTAGAAGGATGAGAGACGGTCATATTGAATAAAATAAAATTGCTAAGGGATTGGACTGGCTATAAGCAGGATGTTGGGGAGCCAAGAAAGAGTGATCACAGTTTAAGTATAAAGGGTAGGCCATTTAGGATTGTCTGTCTGTCTGTCTGTCTGTCTGTCTGTCTGTCTGTCTGTCTGTCTGTCTGTCTGTCTGTCTGTCTGTCTGTCTGTCTGTCTGTCTGTCTGTCTGTCTGTCTGTCTGTCTGTCTGTCTGTCTGTCTGTCTGTCTGTCTGTCTGTCTGTCTGTCTGTCTGTCTGTCTGTCTGTCTGTCTGTCTGTCTGTCTGTCCGTCCGTCCGTCCGTCCGTCCGTCCGTCCGTCCGTCCGTCCGTCCGTCCGTCCGTCCGTCCGTCCGTCCGTCCGTCCGTCCGTCTGTCTGTCTGTCTGTCTGTCCACCTATCCCAATGTTCCCGATGTTAGGGGAGTCCAGAACCAGGGGCCACAGTTTAAGAATCCGTGGACCTATCTGCTAAGGAAAGCAGATAATTCACAGGATGTTTTCTAGAGATAGTTAGATATAGCTCTCTGCGCGAACTTATCCATACCAAGGGATGTGGGGAAAAAGCAGGAACGGGGTACTGATTTGGAATGAACAGCCATGAGCATATTGAATGGCGGTACAGGCTCGAAGTGCCGAATAGCCTACTCTAGCGCCTATTTCCTCCGTTTCTATGTTTCTAAAGATCCTGATAAATGGACACGGTAGATGAGGTTTGGAGGACGTGCAAATGCACCTATGCCTAACCTGAAAGGACTGATGGGGTCCGTGGACAGCAGGGTCGAGGGAGGTCGTGTTGCAGGTGAGGGTGGTTGGGGAGGGAGTGGTTTGGGTGGGAAGGGATGAGTTTACCTGGGATTGCGGATGGGATGGTCTCTACGGAAGGCGGAAAGAGATGCAGACGGGAACATGTGGCTAGAGTTGGGATCCCGTTGGAGCTGGGGGAAATTTCGAATGATTATGTGTTGCATGCGTCGGCGGATGTGGTGAAAGGTAAGGACTAGAGGGCTGCCTCTGTTGCGACTATTTGGAGGGGGAGCCAAGGTGGAGCTCCCCATTCTAACAGACTTTTCTGTCCTAGGTCTCATCCATTGTCAGAGTGGTGCTAAGAGAAAATTGGAGGAACAACATCTAATTAATCTATCTATCTATCTATCTATCTATCTATCTATCTATCTATCTATCTATCTATCTATCTATCTATCTATCTATCTATCTATCTATCTATCTATCTATCTATCTATCTATCTATCTATCTATCTATCTATCTATCTATCTATCTATCTATCTATCTATCTATCTATCTATCTATCTATCTATCTATCTATCTATCTATCTATCTATCTATCTATCTATCTATCTATCTATCTATCTATCTATCTATCTATCTATCTATCTATCTATCTATCTATCTATCTATCTATCTATCTATCTATCTATCTATCTATCTATCTATCTATCTATCTATCTATCTATCTATCTATCTATCTATCTATCTATCTATCTATCTATCTATCTATCTATCTATCTATCTATCTATCTATCTATCTATCTATCTATCTATCTATCTATCTATCTATCTATCTATCTATCTATCTATCTATCTATCTATCTATCTATCTATCTATCTATCTATCTATCTATCTATCTATCTATCTATCTATCTATCTATCTATCTATCTATCTATCTATCTATCTATCTATCTATCTATCTATCTATCTATCTATCTATCTATCTATCTATCTATCTATCTATCTATCTATCTATCTATCTATCTATCTATCTATCTATCTATCTATCTATCTATCTATCTATCTATCTATCTATCTATCTATCTATCTATCTATCTATCTATCTATCTATCTATCTATCTATCTATCTATCTATCTATCTATCTATCTATCTATCTATCTATCTATCTATCTATCTATCTATCTATCTATCTATCTATCTATCTATCTATCTATCTATCTATCTATCTATCTATCTATCTATCTATCTATCTATCTATCTATCTATCTATCTATCTATCTATCTATCTATCTATCTATCCTGCACCTATTTTCTATGTTTCTATGATCACATTGAAATTCGGTGCTGGCTCGAAGGGCCGAATGGCCTACTCCTGCGCCTATCGTCTATCTGTCTGTCTGTCTGTCTGTCTGTCTGTCTGTCTGTCTGTCTGTCTGTCTGTCTGTCTGTCTGTCTGTCTGTCTGTCTGTCTGTCTGTCTGTCTGTCCGTCTGTCTGTCTGTCCACCTATCCCAATGTTCCCGATGTAGGGGGAATCCAGGACCAGGGGCCACAGTTTAAGAATAAGGAGTAAGCAATTTAGAACGGAGACGAGGAAACACTTTTTTTCTCACAGAGAGTGGTGAGTCTGTAGAATTCTCTGCCTCAGAGGGTGGTGGAGGCAGATTATCTGGATGCTTTGAAGAGAGAGCTAGACAGGGCTCTTAAAGATAGCGGAGTCAGGAGATATGGGGAGAAGGCAAGAACGGCGTACTAATTGGGGATGATCAGCCATGATCACATTGAAATTTGGTGCTGGCTCGAAGGGCGAATGGCCTACACATCTATCTATCTATCTATCTATCTATCTATCTATCTATCTATCTATCTATCTATCTATCTATCTATCTATCTATCTATCTATCTATCTATCTATCTATCTATCTATCTATCTATCTATCTATCTATCTATCTATCTATCTATCTATCTATCTATCTATCTATCTATCTATCTATCTATCTATCTATCTATCTATCTATCTGTCTGTCTGTCTGTCTGTCTGTCTGTCTGTCTGTCTGTCTGTCTGTCTGTCTGTCTGTCTGTCTGTCTGTCTGTCTGTCTGTCTGTCTGTCTGTCTGTCTGTCTGTCTGTCTGTCTGTCTGTCTGTCTGTGTCTGTCTGTCTCTCCATCTGCCTATCTGGCTATCTAGCCCAACTAGCTAGCTATCAGGGTGTTTGGCGAGCGACCTAGCGAATTAGCTATCTAAATATCTTCCTGCCTTGCTGTCTTGCTACTTGGCTAGCTATTTTGCTATCTAGCTATGTATATAACTAGCTGTCTACCTTCCTAACTATCTAGCCTCCCAACTATCTCATGAGCTAGCTGTCTAGCTATGTGGCTAGCTATTTAGCTATGTAGCTACTTGGCTATCTAGTTCTCTGGCTCTCTCGCTGTCTATCTAGATAGTTCTCTGGCGATCGCAAGAGACTCCATGGAATTTGGGATTCCCTTTGCGAAGCTGGTTGAAATAAATCAGACAATCAACATGAGGTGGAGAGTTCGATCTGATGGAGCTTGAAACAATATCCCCTGTGCTGGATGAATGCCGTTCTCAATTTCCATCTATCAGTATTGATGCAATTCCCAATCTTGGAATTTCTCAATCTATCACCTGATTTATTTACAACCTGTCACCGGAGAGATCCCATTTGGCTGATGTCATCAGTTTGCGAATCGTTGCAAAATCTCTATTTTTAACTCGGTTGAAACTTCGCGGTGCCACTGCAGATAGGAAATCGTATAAAAGCCCCGGGAATATCAGGGCCAATATTTAATTCCCAGAGATTGCCAGTAGCACACGGAGCACGTCGCTGCCTGAGGAAATGCATTCGGATTATCTCAGTGTCGAGCGAATCTTGTACGTGATCATTGCTGTCGTTGGAGTCCCTGGTAAGTGAACAGACCAATTGAAAGTTGTTGTATTCGTCTATTAACCGATGTTGACCAGATTCTGATCAACTTAATGTTCGTTTTGCACGAATATAGCAGCGATATTATTATCCTCAGTTAAATACCTCTTAATAATACCGTGAAGTGTCTTCTTTTCAGACAGCTGAACCTAATCGCCGTTTTAAAGTTCCTCTCGAGACACATTTTAATTATGATCTTGCCTTGATTGGGATAATGCCGAGCGTTATCCCAGTGTTTCGTTCAGACAGCTCTACGGAACTGTGTAGGTGGGAGAGTTTTACATTCTGTTGTTCATTGTGTCCCAGGTATTGATCAGAGTTGTGGACACGTCTCACTCCCGGAATCCACTCTTTAATCGTCCTTAATTTGAACAGATCAAATGAACCAGTGGCCGTCGATCTATCGGCGTGGCTGTTACCAAAGTGACATCACTGTCCAATGAACGCATTAACGAAGCCATCATGCTGCCACCTTTTATATTATCTAGGTATGTTACAAAACTTACCTTTAGCGGGTTACACAAAAAGATGGAGAGACTCAGCGGGTGCAGCAGCATCTAAGGAGCGAAGGAGATAGGCGACGTTTCGGGTCGAGACCCTTCTTCAAACTGGTGAGGGATCAGGGAAATGAGAGATATAGACGGTGATGCGGAGAGATAAAGAACAATGAATGAAAGATATGCAAAAAAGTGTCGATGATATAGGAAACAGGCCATTGTAAGCTGTTTGTAGTGTGAAAATGAGAAGCTAGTGCGACTTGGGTGGGGGGAGAGATAGAGAGAGAAGGAATGCCAGGGCCGGAGGGCTGAGGGAGAGGTGGGAGGGGGAGGAGGCAGCCAGGGTTAACAGAATTGAGAAAATTCAACATTTAAGCCCAGAGGATGCAGACTCCCCAAGCGGAATATGAGGTGCTGTTCCTCCAACTTGCGGTGTTGCTCACTCTGGCCGTGGAGGAGGCCCAGGACCGAGAGGTCGGATACGGAATGGGAGGGGGAGTTGAAGTGCTGAGCCTTGAGTACCTTTAGCGGTGCTGCAGTTCTGCCGCTAGCCGTGTGCGCGACTTTGGCGCCTTTAAGAGGGGGGGGGGGGGGGGGGTTAAAATGCGGTTTTCCCCTTGCCATCCGGAGCTTTCTGTTGTCGGAGTGCGAGCTATTTCTAGAGATGCGTTCCGACTGCCGTTAAGTCCGTTTTTTTAAGTAAAAAGCCCGACTACTTCATCACTGCAGTAAAATAAAAAATAGCTCGTAATACGTGAACGCCGACAACGGGGACCGATTTTACGTAGGGGACAGGTAAGTGAAAGCTGTTTATTTTTACATATAAACTTGGTTTTTTAGGGGACTTTAATCAATATTTCATGTTGCGAAACGGTGATTTAGCCCCCATATGAACTGTCAGAATTTTTCCTGCCGATATTGGGTTTAAATTCACCGCAAACGCAACGTTCCAATACATCGCGTTCCAGAAAATCCCACTCGCAAGCTGTTTAAAAGGCCCATTAATTTACAGGCATTAAACACAAAATTCCTTCAATTTGGCCTATAAATGAATGACAATTAGATTTAAAAATCATGTTATATTGTGAATTATTGTGTGACTGTTAATTGAACACTTAGGCTTTACATTTTTTTAAAATATCTTTCTTAAGAAATGGATAGATGTTTAGATCTAGTAATTGAATTTTGTAATTGGCTACAATTGGGTAACTAACTAATTATATGCTTTAATTTCAGGTCATCCAAGTAAGATTGTTTCATATTTTGTTCACAATACTTCAATCTATAATAACTGAAAATTTATTTCAGTTCTCTTAATTTTTAAGGAAGTTATGGCTTTTGACTGTCCTCGATCACAACTTTTGTGTTAAGTCAATAGAAAAGCAACAGGAAGCAAGTTGCTAATTTCCGAGTATGAAAATGGCCCTAACTTTTTTTTAATACCGAAGATATGAAAGTGAATTAGGTGTCAAATTAAACATATTTTTATGCTTTATCTGATGGGATAAATTGCAGACTTTATTTTAAAAATCTCAACATTTTGTAACATTGCTATATTATCCCCACGTTTCCTCTGCAACACTCCTCGTCCTCGACAGATGCAGAATTCCCAGAACCCTGGTTAGAGTCTGTGAAACCACCCGCTTCAGAATGTGTGATCGAGATGAACTAAATGTCCATTCGGGAACACCCCTTTTCCCCGTCCATCGCCTAATCTCTTCGCCCTTGAATCAAGCAGATTGATCAGCCGGATCCATGTCTCACGATGTTAAACTTGGAGCCACGCATCACGCACCACACTATTTATATTTTAGCTGAATAAAATCAGCCCCGGGAAACGTGTTCAGTAATGCGCGATGCACACCCCCTTCTCTTTCCGCAGTGAATTTAGTTGCGATTATCATCCTGTCCCGCGGAAAGTGCGGCCTCTCCACCTGCACCAGTCGCTATCTCGTGGCCATGGCAGCGGCGGATCTACTGGTAGTTATCACAGAGGTCATTCTACGCCGGATCAGGACTTCATTACTTTCAGTGGAGTTTTCTGTCCATCACCCCTGTGTGCAGTGCTATCTATATGTTGCTTAGTGCAGCTACGAACTGTTCTGTTTGGTTCACCGTCGCTTTCACCTTTGATCGCTTTATCGCCATTCGTTGCCAGCAGCTGAAAACAAAATATTGCACCGGGAAAACTGCGGCTGCGGTTATCGCAACAGCCGGCGTTCTGCTCTCTCTGAAAAGCATTCCCCACTATATCGCATTTGAACCCTGGAGAATTATCAGCAATGTTCCGTGGGGCTG